>JPFM01000117.1:0-201182 GCA_000733375.1 Paramecium sexaurelia | reverse complement strand
AAGGCAATATAAGATTTGACAGGAGCAGTATTTTAGAAACCCCCTGCAATATCAGCAGTAAAAGAGAATTGAGAGTAAGAACAATTTATGAGAGTAAATTGTTTGAATATGATCCTGAAAAGAGATTAGGAATATTTTGGATGAGCTGTGAAGCAGGTACATACGTAAGAACTCTTTGTGTTCATTTGGGTTTATTATTGGGAGTAGGAGGTCACATGGAAGAGTTGAGAAGAGTAAGATCAGGAATATTGGATGAGAATAAATATATGGTAACTATGCATGATGTATTGGATGCTCAATACAGATATGATAAATTTAAGGACGAATCATATTTAAGACATGTTATTATACCATTAGAAGTTCTTTTAACAAGTTTCAAAAGAGTGGTTGTAAAGGATTCAACAGTTAATGCTATTTGTTATGGAGCAAAGCTTATGATTCCAGGAGTGTTAAGATTTGACGATAAAATTGATATTGGTGATGAGATTGTCTTAATTACAACAAAAGGTGAAGCTATAGCTGTTGCAATTGCGTAATTAATTTAATGTAAAAATATAATAGTTAAATGACAACTGCTGAAATAGCATCATGTGATCACGGAGTTGTTTGTAAGTCTAAGAGAGTTATTATGGATAGAGAGACTTATCCTAGAAAGTATTCATTCTCTTTTATATTGATAGATGGGGTACTGGACCAAGAGCCTTAAGAAAGAAGGCATTGATTAAAGAAGGTTTACTTGATCCTCATGGAAAGCCTACTGCTAATACTCCTTAAGATTGGTAGTAATTTTACGTTTCTGAAGAAAATAATAATATTCTGAAAGAGCAATAGCAACCTGAAGTTCAATAGGAGGAAGTTGAGATAGCTGAAGTTGTTGAAAAACCCAAGAAGAAGAAAAAGTAAATTGTTTAGGAAGAGGAAGAATGATTTATTATGTTTAACAATATCAAAAGGATTATAAAAAATGATGAAAATATCAATTAATGAATAGAATTCAATTGTATTTAAAAAAATTATCTCATTGTTATGAATGTGAAGTCATGAAACTTTATTGAGCCAAATCGATGATACTTTCAAACTTTAAAAATTCATCTTCTGGTATCACTCCCACAATCTAATTTTCAAAATGTTGCTTGGAACTAAAGACAATTAATTTGATATTTTTACAATTATTGCAATTCTTCCAAGTAGGATCTATATGGTGGAAGTTCAGTTTTGGCCCTAGTTAAGAACATTATCAGTTGATCTACAACTGGTTTGAAGACTGGTACTTTTGGGTATTCTTTGTTTTCTAAAATGATGTCTTGCATCAAATAAAATCGTTGCATAATATCAACAACCAATTAAATTCTGTTCCCTTATTTAATTTAAGGAGGTCCTTTGTTAATTCTGTCAATACCAAATTTACAATCTTCCAATCCATATTCCTAATGATGGAAATAAATTTATAAACCTTGATGAATGTGTTCAGATCATATTTTTCAATTTTGGAAGTAAAATTTTTGTACTTTTCTATTAATTTTGTGATTTCCTGAGAATGCTTTTCTGGTGTAATTTTATCATCAGCCAATTATGCACACTTTTCTACCATATCTATTAATCTAATTGTAATGAATATTTCTTTTTAAAGTTCAAATTTTTACTAGAGATAAGAAATACTCTACTTACTTTATCATCAATTGTTAACTTCTAAACTTATCTAGATTGTGGTTAATTCATTTTTTAAAAATTATTAATATATAAAAAACAAAATATATATTAAATTAACTTTAACAAAATGCAGTATCTAATCTCTTTATAAAAAAACCTACAAACTGAGAGTGTTTTTTTGAGCGCATCTTTGAACTTTAGAGATGAGGATGTTAAAAAAAGTTATTAAAACTTTTAAAAGTAGATTAATGAAGGGACATTAATCTTAATGGATTGCTTCAAACTCTTACTTGAATTTGCCATTTCAATATCTGCTCTTATTTCAGATTGTTCAACTATTTGTTCAATAATTTTGTTCCTGTTTCCAATTTCAACCATCATATAAATATGGAAAATTAGAAAGTATTAAAAATGCTGTGATTACTGGAAAATAGGACATATTATAATACTATTTCTTGTTTTTATATTCTACGACCAAATGTATTTAATGCGAGGATTAATCTCCTTATATTGCATTTATGTGACTTAAAGTTTAAATGATAAGAAATATTTGATTTCTTACTTTACAATATTGTAACTTACAGTCTAATATTACGATTAATTTTTTGACTTCATTGTTTTACCATTTTGTTGGGCATTTACATTTGTTATTACAATAAGCATTTATTTTAGATAAAGAAAAGAACTAGTCTATTTTTATAAGAAATTCAAATTTAATCATGATTTATCATACTAGGAGGTCGTGCTAAATCATAGTTTACTATAGAATCTATTTATCATTAAAATATCTTCAGATTAATCAAAAGTAAATCTAGATTTTAATATTTATTATAGGGATCAGTAGATTATTTCGAAGTATTATTTGCTAATCAAGCTTGCAAAAAGGAATTTGCCTAAATAGACAAAATATTCCATAGAACTACACTAATTAACATTATTAATTGTAATGAATCAAATCTCTCTTATTATAATTTGAAGGTCAATTTCAGTTATGAATAAATTTATAACAATTATAAAGGATCTACTGGTGAATAGATTAATATGGTAGACAAGCCTATATATTTGAATCAAATCCTCTATTAATATATAGTAAATTCTTAGGTAAAAGAATTGTAGGAAAGTTTACCATTGAAATTGACCGGATTATAAAATAACCAAACATTCGACATTCAAGTATCACCATGTATTTGGAAACATGAAAAATGTTTCATAATTTCATTAATTGATGTAACCGATCGAATTAAAATTTCTTAATTGGAGAAGTTAGATTAATACAAAGACAGTGTTTTGGCTACTGTAAGCCATGATCTTAAAAATCCTATTAGTGTCATTTAATCAATGATTACTCTAGTTTAAGAAGGATTATACGAATTATAAGATTGTGAGAATGTAGGTGTTCAAAAATAAGTTTAATCTTGTTGTAATTATTTGTAAATGTGTCAAACTAATGTTTAAACTCTTCAATCATTTGTTAATGATTTATAAGATTTCGCTTAAATTAAATAATAAAAGTTGAAATTGGCTGTCAGCTAATTTGAAATTTCTACTATCATTTAGGAGATCAAGAATGTTTTTTCAATATAAATTTAAAAGAAAAATCTTGAATTAGAAATTTAAGGAAATTTAAAACCAAATTAAACTTACCATAATGATCCCTTGAGAATCAAATAAGTTTTGTTTAATTTGATATCAAACGCAATCAAATTTACATCCAAAGGAAAGATAATTGTAAAATTTTCTGATGACTTTAAAGAAGTTTTGAAATTTTGTTAAGCAATCAAAGAACAAATTTATGCTAATAAAAGTATTGTAGATGTTAGAATACTACTCAAGAACAAATCTAAAATTATCATTTGTACAGTTACTGATAATGGGAGTGGAATGTGTATAGAAATTCAACGTAATCTTTTTAGGAATTTTGCTACCTATGACAATGATTCGAATATAAATAAGTAGAGTATTGAGTGTAATTAAATAGAAATGGAGTTGGATTAGGTCTTATCATTTGTAAGCAGCTGTGTGGATACATAGGGCCAATACAGTACATGTATTTAAAATCCCAGCCAGGAGTTGGTTCAACTTTTTAATTTGCCATTTATAAAAATTATGATAAACAACATGGCTATGATTTTTCAGGTGATTAATCAAGCATCGATTCTATAGATTATGATATTTCAGTACACTCCCCTTATAGAAATATATTCAGTACTTGTCACATAACTCCTCTATGCAAAAAATAATAAAGGAGAGAATTACTACAAATTTTGATAGTTGATGATGAAACATTCAATTGCATATTACTCAAACTGCAATTAACAAAAATGGGCATTCAAAATATGGATGTAGCCTACAATGGAAGAGAAGCCATTGAAATGTCATAAAAAAAAACATATGACATAGTATTTTTGGATGTCAACATGCCTGGCATAAATGGATTCCAGTGCATTCAAGAAATTAAAAATACAAATAGCTAAATTAAGATTTACATGCTTACAGCATTCAATGATCTCAAAACTCACTAAATGTCTATAGATGCAGGTGCCGATAAACTTTTATCCAAACCACTTTCTTAAAAATAGCTTGAACTATTGTTAAATTGATTACATAATTTGTTATGTATTTAAATTATTATACCTGCTCTTACTTCTTAAACAAGAATCCTCAATGTAATCATTACCATTGTGTTTAGAGATAATTATAAAATTTATTTTTGAAATGATTATTTATATCTTAATACGTCATACAGGAGATTTATTTACTCTTACAGAACTTAGATTGGGAAAGAATTTGATTAATTTAAATCAATACTGATATTTTTATTTTTAATTGATTTAAACAATTATATTATGTATTTTTTTCAATTTAGAAATGTTAGATGGATTCATAGTGTTTAAAGCTATTCAAATAAGATGGAATTAAATTTATAAAAAAAAAAAATTAAGTTTAAGATCAGAAATATGTTAAATATTTATTGAAGTGAAAATTTATTAGGTATATAAAGTTAGATGAAATTGGTTATGCGAATATAAGTGATTCATTTGAAAAATACTGAAAAATAGACAAATTGATTGTTAATTTTATATTGTCTGATATAATTAAATGTAAATAATGTGAATAGTATTAGAAGAAAATTAAATACGTGTAGGGCAATTAAAAAAAATATCTATATTTTAAAAAAATTTGTATGGACCCAACACCATAGGCAGAAGTCAAAAAGGACGAGTAGAAACCTAACTAGAGCAGAGGAGAGAATAGAAAGAGGGAGCCAAAGCAAAAGTAACAACAGGTTTAATATGTTGTAAAGGGTGAAGAAGGTAAGGAATTGAGTTTGATAAATAATTTTAGCTGCTACAGAGGGATAGAATGAAACATAAGAATAGAAAGTAGATTAGGGAGAGAAACAATAAAAGAAGAAGTAAAGAGAAGAGAGAAAGCGTCCTGAGTTTGACTGGGATAAGACTAAGATTACTCTTGATAGTAAAGTGCCAGAATTACCAGCTCATGCTCCTTAAAAGCCAAATAAGGAGGAATACTACAAATAATTAGATAAGATTGATGAAGATATTAGAAAGCAATGGAATCATTTTGTAATACTTTATTTTTAACATTTTAGAATGACTTTGTAAAAAACGTAAAGGAATAATAAACAAAGGCTAGACAAGGAAATAATGAGAAATACTAGAATGAAGTTAAACCATTAGGATAAGTTATTGGAGATAAGATTAAATTAGTGAGCGAGAAATAAGCAGAGTTGAAAAGAATGAAGATCGATAATGATGAAATCAAAGAGCAAATTAATAAACTCTTCAATTAAGCTTAAGAGTATAGATAAAAGATGAAAAGTTTGGACGACCCAGATAGAATTATTGATGAATTAGCTAGATTGAAGGAATCACTCTAATAAGATAAATTGAGTGCAAATGAAGAAAAGAGAATTGTTTAATAGATAGGTGCTTTAGAAAGATCTCTTCCATATATTGAACCATTACAAAAATTGGAGAAAGAATAGAAGGCTCTCAGAATTAAATCAACAGCCATTGGAAAAACAATGAACACTCTTTATTCAAGCATCTAAGAGTTGAACGGCGAAATTAACTAATATAAGTCTGATTATGAAAAATTAAAGGATAGTACAAAAGATTCAGTTGTTACAAAATAGAATCCATTAATTGATAAGGAAAAACAAATTATTGAAACCAAAGTTTAGGAATTAAAAGATAGAAAGGAAAAATTGAAGAAAGATTACAATAATTCTTGGGATAAATTTGAAGATTATGAAGACTTATAAAAATATAGAGAGTGGTTCTTAAAACAAATTAACAGAATTAAGAAGGATACTGAGAGAAAGAAGAAGGAAGAAGAAAGAAAAAAAAGAGAAGAAGCAAGAGCCAAAAGAGAAGCTGATAGAGAAGCTGAAGAAAAGGCTGAGGCAGAAGCCAAAGCTAAAGAAATGGAAAATGTTAATCCATTTTAATATTAACTTGGTATAATATATTTTTATTATTAGATCTCTGTGATACTTTAATAACTTATTGCAATAAACTTAAACCCACTGCTGCCTAATAATAAGCTTAATAATAAAAATAAATAGATATTGAATAGGTGTTGAAGAGCGATGATTGGAAGAAAGAAAAATGCACAGTCATCAAAAAGGATAATTAGGACGAGCTCTACAATTTTAGTCAACTAAAATCTAAAAAGAAGAACAAGGTATTTATTCTTTCAACTCTAGCAACCATAATAATAAAAAGAGGCTAAAGAAGAGAAAAAAGACGAAAAACCTAGTATCTTGTAACATGATTTGTAAACTCTTTAATTCTTCGATACAGTTAAAGTGGCAACTCCATTCTACATCACTGAGCTTGACAAAGTAGTCAAGAGCATTTAGGAGCGTAAGGAGTATTATTTGAACCGGGATAACTGGGGCAAAAAAGAAGAAGAAGAGACATAAACAGAAGTACAAATTCAATTTTCTATATATAGGAATCAAAAAACAAGAAATAATAGAAGGCCTAAAACTAAGATGAGTTCCCAGCCTTATAATGAAGTGCGTTTATATATATTACATAAATGGTACATATCTAATAGAATCTCTTTTTCTAAACCACTATAACCATTTTTATATAAACTAATTCACATTCTCGATTAGTTTAATTAAAATTGGTATGTCTTCTTCTGCAAGTTTAATTGAATGTTGAAATCTCATTAAAATAATAATGAAAACCTAATTTTTATTCAATTACTAAAGAAATAAATTTCTAAATAAGTATTCTAAACTTGTATTTATCTTATGATTATTATTAGTACTAAAACTAACTATAAATTTTATGAAAAAATATTTATTAATTAATTTATTAGAAAGAATTGGAAAAAAGATTTTTTTATCTAAATCTCTTGTTAGAAATTAAATATAGATTGAAGAATCTTATACGACTCTGATAATGTCTAAGAAACCTTAAAACTTATGTATTTAATACTTAAAATTAATGCTAGAAACAGGAGTATTTGTAATTGGTATATTTTAAGTAAAAATCGAAGTACAACTTGATTTTTCTGTAATTAGATCACAACTTCATATTTAGCATAAAAAATTATATCCAAATTATAAAATATTTAGTTCATTTTTATGATTAAAACTTTTAATTAAGATTTAAATAATGAATGCACAATTTCAAAGACTTTGATAAATAGTAAATAAGATATGCAAAATAATATGAGACTTTTCAATCCCTAAAATGAATTATATCATTCTAATAAAAAAATTTGAAATACTTTTAGTGCTCAATTATTATATTTACGTAATTAAAAAAATAATAAAACAAAATGCATTAACTATGATAAAGGTACTTTTTTATATAATGAGTCAACCTTTCTTTCATTTTTATTCCAAATAGAATATCAAATGCTTACTTTCATATAATTTAATAATAAATATATATAATAATAATTATATAAATGAGTAATTTACAAAATCTTGATTCGGATGCAAACTGCAACTAGTAAAGATAACTTATAAAAAAAATTACAATCAATTAGTTGTAAAAAAGTAGCATTTTTAACACATGGGGAAAGAGTTAAGACAATAGAGCATTAGAAGAAATTCTCTAAGAAAATTTATTAAGATATTAATAAGAATTAGCTTAAAGAGAGAATTATAAGAATTATATTTTAGGAATAAGTAAATTTGAATTTGATAAAAAACAAAAATAATGGATTATTACATTTAATTGTAGCGAAAATGCAAAATCATTATTCGAGCTAAAGTTAGACACTTTAGATGAAAAAATTTATGTCTTTAATCAATTAATTAAATTGTCAGAGTTTTTGTAAAAGAATGAAATCGTACATAATAATATTAAATCAACAAATATTATTTTCGATAATAATTAATTATATATCACAGATTTTGGATATCTTTAACCTGAAAATAATAACTCATCTATTTTTTAAGATTGTTTAAACTTTCAGCAAACAATTGGTTCTATTTAATTAAGATAGATTTATACATATTAATAAACTGATTTATTATATAATCTAAGTATAACTGAATAAACCAAAATGCTTGATTTATTTAAGAAGAAAGATAAAGATAAAGTAATAAAATAAGATCAACATGCCTTAGCAGTTATAATGCTAGAAATATTTTATACTTTTCCAAATATAACTACAATTACAGATTATATAGCTTAATCTAAAAATAGAGGTTTTTAAATATCTAATATAAAATAGTTCAATTAAGAAATACCTAATAATAAACTTTTAATAATATAGTAAATACTCAAGGAGAGATTTGATTTGTAAAATCATTTATTTCCAGATTTTCCAAGAACATTATCAATTTTCGATTATAAATTAAATTAAGAAGCTTTATTGAATTAACAATATTTGGATATAGCTAAGCAATACTTAATAGATTATTCCGATGAATTCGATTTAAATTTATTATATTTCTTAAGCTATAAAGAGATAAATACTTTATACTTAAATATAAGTAAAATTAAATTAGAAGCTACTTAGACTTCCATAAAGGAAGAAATTAAAAGAATTTTTGCAATGTTTAGTAGAATAGATAAAATAAAATTGAGTGAAAGCTTCGAATATTTTAGCAAATTAAAACAGCAAAATATCAATGATTTATTTATTTATTTACATTACTTAGATGAAAAGATTGAAGACTTGGACATTTCAATAAATTAAGACCAAGATAAGGTAACATAAGCATTTTTAAAACATTATGCTTTAAAAGCTAAACTAAAATAATTTTATGAAGAGATAAATAATACATCATAAGATTAATTTAAATTTAACAATATAAATATTGTTAAAAATTCTATTCCATTACCATTTAAACAACTGAATTAATCATCTCTAGATTCTTTAGATTTGTTAAAAATTCTTGATGATAATTTTGATGATCCATATCTTAAATTATATTTTAAATTGAATACGTTAATTAGATAAAAGCTATATTAGCCCTTGATAAATTATTAATTGTTTACTAATATTTATGATCCTAATTTTATTTATGTTGGTAAAATCACTTAAAAGAATTTTTAGGGCGAAATCTTAACAATTAAAACGAAAAACAAAAATTAAATAATAAAACACTATGTAAATGTGTAAACGAATTTGGAGTAAATAAATATTTCTGGCGATTAATCGCAAATATTTTATTACAAATTTGAAAAAACTCCAGAATAATTCAGAAAAATAAAAGAATATATTGGTGAAATTAAAGGTGGAAAATATGATGGTAAAGGAGAACAAAGAAATTTTATTAAAAATGTATTGTATGATGGAACTTGGGTAGAGAGTAAATTTTAAGAAGGAAAAAAATAATTAATAAATACTGAGAATTTAAATTTAGGTGATCCTTATATTTGGAAAGGAAATTTTAATTAATCTAAATAAGATGTTGAAAAAATCATGACTTATTTCTTTTATTATGACAAATAAGTTTATTCAGAAGGAAAATATATTAATGATAAATAAGTTGGAGTGCATATCTATTATGAAAAATAAAAAGAAAATAAAAAAAATGAACTAATGAGAATCTTTTACTTTTAGATATTTGGTAAAAATTTTCAGATTAAATACAAAGTAAAATAATGAATTTTAAATTAATTTATAACATTAAATAAAAAAAATTGAATTATTTTATTTCCTCCTCTTAATTTTTTTTTTATCTAAAATTTTATTGATCATTTATCAATTTTTTACAATTAGAAAAATAATTTAATAAATCAATTTTATATTTAATTATTTCTACATATGAATTCAATTTTTTTTGATAAATAATTTAATAAAGTCATAAATAAATGGATGGCAGATTCTTAAATATAATTTACAGATGTCAATACATTATTGAAATTAATAAGGATTATTTCGAAATATGATTTTTAAAATTACTTGTTATTATTTAAATAGTTAATTGCTTCTAATAGATTTATAAGTGATTTTTTTAATGATTGCTTATAACAATTTTAGAAAGGCTTTAGCTTTAATTTTGAAAAAAGATTTATATGTATTTCCTGTGATCCTTTTTTTGTAAGTATAGAGTTTTAGATTGCAAAACCCATTTGATTCTTCATCATTATTAAATCTAAAGATAGTGCATAAATTTTAATGATGGCTAAAATTTTAATCATTTTAACTTTTTATATTCATCAATTCAAAATGATGTCTCTTTTAATTCATGTTGAGATCATAAAGCTTAGTTTATTCAATATTATGTCTAGCAACGAGAATGCCATATTAGAAAAGATTATTACTTCTTAAACAGAACCCGAATAGAGAATCAGAGCAAGATACTTATAAAGAATATTAAATTTGGAAGAAATATAAAAAATAAAAGATGCTCATTATAAAAAATAATTTTAATAGAATTCTATTAGATCGACAACGTTTTCAATGTGGATTTGAGATAATAGAGAATTTAAACAGAATTAAAGATCATATACATTAGGATGATAAGATAATTAATATTACTAAATATAGTATATTTCTTAATTATTTGATATAATGTTTACTTTAAGATAAAGATTATGTCTTATCAATTTATAATAAGAAGGAAAAATGATTATAATAATTTAATTTTTATATGAATAAATAATTTCAGATATTAATTATATTTATTTCTTTTCTCTTTATAAATATTTGTAATATAAAATAATTTATTATTTATCATAAATGCTCAAAAATTGAATTAGATAAAGAAATAATTTTATGATAATATTCAAAATTATTTGTGAAGTATTAAGAAAATATTTATATATTCATACTTTTTAATTATTATTAAGAATATAAGAACAAAACGAATTTTGAATAAATAAAAAATTTTAGATGATTTATTCACTTTTAAATTAAAATAATTAAATTAAATAAACAATCACAAAATTACTGGTTTTGCTAAGAATCATTCATTTTATATTAAATGCTTCAAAACCTAGTATAATTATAAATATGTATACAATTTAAGAATGATTTTCTATTTGTGATTTAAAATTGCAATCAAAGGACTAAATTTTTAAATGATTTTGTACTGTTTATTTTTCTTGCTTCATATTATTCTCTATCTGCTAACAAGATTGATTTTGGTTGATAATATTAATTCTAATGATAGGATGTTTCTTGATTGGATTAGCATATTTAATATCTAGAATTTGAATATCTTGATAGTTATTGCTTAAAGTAAAAAGGACGCTTTCAACAGTGATAATATCGTTGGCTTTAATGTATAACTCATCAACTATTCCTGGTCTCTTATTAAAGATCTCAATTATTTTATTTTAGGTAAAAATCTTCATAGTCTACTAAGAAGACCCTATGTATTATTTCTCTTCTTAAAATCAATTTTAGTCGATTACTTATGCATACTTCTATAATTTTGGCAACAACGAAGCTTATTTGAGATTTATCTATGAGGCTTTTAAGGGTCACATCCTATCCTTTTTTATTTGATGTAAAATATATCTACTCCTGCATAAGATCAATTATTCGAATAAAAATTTATATTATCTAATTCTATATTCGATTAAAATTTTTTTTAAATGATAAATAAAAAATTCATATTTATCAAGGGGATGGCAGAAACGTTATTAGTATAAAAATATTTTTTTTAATTATTGTTCAGTAGATCATTAGATAATATAGATTCAATAAGTATTGTAACATATAACTTGTACTAAGAATAAATAAATAATTGATTCCAAAATTTAATTAGTTTAGGTTTAATATATAGAATATGAGTTAAAATATATTCTTTTAGAAATGAGTAATTTGGTTGATGAGTAATAATAATATTTTAAACATAAAATTTTAAATCTGAAGTAATAATATATTAGTCAAAATCTTATAAATATATGCTTTAATATCTAAATTAATATATATTTAAAATATAACTTAATTTTTATAGCTTGATAATAGTATATTATTGTAATATAAATAATCAAAACAAATAAATACATCCAAATATATAGCGATTACAAGCATAATAATTATATGGAGCAACGTAAAAATTATATAAGATGAAAAAATATTTATTAATATCCGTTAAAAATATTAATTATGAATTCAAGTTAGAGACAACCACGAAGTCGAATATTTGATGTGGATTCTTAAAGGCCATCAGATAGATCCAATACACCTACAAGAGCATTATCCCCACTATAACCTTCATAGCATGTTTAACCATAATAATAATAATAATAATAACAACAATAGCCAATTCCTACATTTTAACCATAAAAGTTAAAGCACATTCTTTACAATGCATAATAAAGTACTCCTATAGTTAGTTGTCATTATCATCCAGATCAGTATATTTAAAATTTTTGCAAAAACCCGTACTTATTTTAAATAATGTAAATAGTGATTGTTTATTACCACTTTGCCCTATGTGTGTTACTATCCATTAAGATGATCATTTAGGATAAGATTATGCTCCCCATTTTGATTTACTTGGTTACTGTCTTGGAGAATAACATAATAAGATTGTCGATATTTGCAATTTATTAGGAGAAGATATTGAAGATGTGGTTGAATTAAAGAATATTGTTAAAAATCATAGAGAAGTATAGAAAAAGAAATTCTTAGAAGCCAAAGAACAATTCTATAAGGCTATTGATACTTTTATGTAAAATCTAGAAAATAATCTAAATTCTTAATCTATAAAGCAAACTGATCAACTAGTTAACGAAATCAATCAATTTCATAGATTAGCTTATGATAGATGGAATAATATGTAAGGCAGGCTATCAAAATTAAATTCTGAGAAATGTCTTAAGACTTTAATTAAATCCTATAGGCAAAGCAGACCAGAAGATGTATATTAACGTTAACATGAAATGACAGTTTCATTTATAGAACAAGTTAAGAATGAATTGGATTAAGTAGAAATCAGACCATCTTAATTATAAATAATATTAGACCAATTACAATCTTATATATTTATAACAAGAGATTAGTAAAAATAACCAAAATAGATTTCGCCAATTAAAACATAACCATAATAACAAGTAATCAGGAGAGTAGTACATGAGAGATCAAATAGTCAATAAAATCATCATAATTCAACCTCTCCTATCCCTACTAGAGTACTTTAAGGATTTCCAATACTTTAAAAATTTAATCCAGTCACTGCTATTGAAACAATGGCTATGCCTTAATTGCCACCTCTACCTACTGGATTCCCTTCAATAATGCCATTCCCAGCTTAGTAATTCAACTTTTAGCCTTAATATGCTCAATCAATGATGCTACCTAATTCATAGTATCTTCCATAACCAATTAATAATTTGCCTTTCCCTTATCAATCACACCATCCTTATCAAAATCCACCTTAATTGCATAAATAAACATAGTTACAACAATAACCTTTATAATAATTTATATAACCCCTTTAACCATCAGCTACTATTCCTCTTCAATAATAAAATTAGCCTCTTGCATAAATAAATCTTAATCAATAAGAGAAACCTGGAGAAGTGATTGATTTAAAAGCAAACAAAAATCCTCTCAAAATGGCAGAATAATATCATAATAAATTGTTCAATTCAGCCGAATGATTTAGCAATAATTTTATATTTATCTATAAAGAAATTTTATAATTTTATAAATTTTTTAAATATAATTTGATAGTGTTCTATATTCATATCATTTTCAACATCATAATCTATTTTTTGTATTATCACTATCTATTTATATTTTTTTACAATCGTGAACTTTTGCATATTGTGAACATTGAGAGATTATTATTAAGGTATGGTAGAATATATAATAGGAATATAATAAGCCTCTAATTAAATATCGATTTTATATAATATATAATTAAGTTTGCTCATTTTAAATTAAAGTATTTTTTCTATATCATTTATAGGCTAATTTATTTTAACTTAAGAATCAATTTGTAATATTTATATTACTTAACAAAAGAAAAATTATCAAAAGCATCTCCTTTTAGACTGAATTTTATTAAAATAAGTTCCTTTATTTTTGATTATTCTACAATAAATCCAATGTCTGAAAATCCTTAATGAATTCTGTTTCCATTAAAGTGAAATTCTTTTCATTGTTTGGTTTGATGTATATCAGCAGTCTACAATTTATTCCTTTTAGGTATTAAACCTAAATTTCTTCGAAAAAATAATTATCTTCAAGTAATTTTTCTAGATTAAAAGTAGTATAAAACACTTGAGAAATTAATAGATATCATAATATCTTTTACAAAGTTTTGATTTTTTAATGTTAATGCAGATGTTTAGAATATTTACTGAAGTTGCAAATTCTTTCTCAAATCCAGTTTATATATTAATTTATTGTAAATATTTATTTTTTATTTAGTTATTAAATCTAATAATAATCTTAAACTTTGATGTAAAGGTAATATTTGAAATGTTTAATAAAGCTAATTCATTAAGAGAGATGGTTTTTTAGGCAACAATTCTAAAGGATAACTGGTTATGAAATTTGAAAATATTGATATCAATAATTATAAAATATTTTGTGATATCAAAGAATATTAGGATGTTATGAATCATTAGTTTCAGAAATATGTGTTGAAAATAGAACGTTTGTAATATAACCCAATAGAAAATTCAATATTCGTAGTTTATTCAGAGTAGAACAATATTTAATACATAAATAAAGTAGAAATTATAGACTAAAAATTAAAATATTAGCTTTTGAATTAAACTTATATTTTATTGTTAATTCTAACTCAAGCTAAGAATAGAGTGTTAGGCCTAACAAGTTAAAATATTTTTTTGAATGGGGATCAATTAGTTATAACTTTTTTCTCGAATAATATGAATGAATTTAGTAAATAATCTCATTTTTGCACAATATCTTAAGTTCTATAAGAAATTGTACAGCATAGATTTTATAAACTACCTTAAAAGGTTGAGGGATTTTATTATTAAATAATCTAATAGTTAACTTAGGAAAATGTTTAAATTAATTTAACTTAATACTAATAAAGTTATTAAGAACTAAAAAAAGAATTTATTAATATGTAACATAAGGAATAATTTAGGTCTGATTTACCTAGTGATCTTTTCGAGATTTCTGAAATAAAGAACTAATTTTCTGGAGAATTCCTTATATGCTCGAAAGCCTATATAGAAAGTTAAATTTGCGAATTAAGTTAGGTAAAACTTGAAAATAAAATGATTAACGAATAAATGTATAGAGAGTAATCAAAAATTTTTATATATGATTAAGACGTAATAGATTATGATGAAAACTATTATTACTACTTAGATTTCGAAAGTTTGAAAAAAATAGAGTCTCGTCTTTAATAAGTTTCTAATCCAAAGGTAAATTAAAATAAAAAGAACAAGGTTTTAGAATTAATAGATATATAACAAGAAGTATTTTCCCTATTACACAATGAAAAGGTGAGAATTCCAAACTTTTAGAAGTTAAATTATTCTTTGTAATATTATGCTTTAAAACATATGCAAGATTAAATTATATAAAATAAAAGATAAGATTTATTAAAAAAATTTATTTAAAATTATAAAAAACATATCGAGATATTGAATAGAATTAATGAATAGAAGTTCGAATTTAATTAGATAATAAAAGAGGTTGATAATAACTATTATTTTAAAATAATTAATCAATAGATTAGCTGGTCCGATTTTTAATTGTTGGATAAGAATTTAAAGAGACTTTTATCATTTTTTAAACTATAAGCCATATAAATTATTAACGAAGCGGAAGTTAAAGAAAATTTTAACAATGTTCAGTATGATGGGTTTAGTTTAAGGTATGAATAGAAACATAATGAATTTTATCAATTCGGATATGCAGTTGATAATGAAGGCATTTATTATAAAGGAGTATTTTAAAACAAAAACCTTAAATTAGGAGATATCTTATAAATTTCGAATAATTTAATTAAACATTATGAAGGGGTAAGCAAATAAAAGAATATGATTTTCGGTAAAAATTGTAAATTAACAGTCTATTAAATTGGACTTGAATTCAATATTTTAGAGATACATAGAGGGAATTTAAAAATTGGAATATGAATTTGAAATGTTGGAATGGAAAAATCTTAACTTGATTAATAATTTATATTTATTTTGAATATCATAAGTTTGATTCGCTATTTTTAATTATAATAATTTATTGATATTTCATGGCTACAACTCGACATCAAAAGCGTACCAAAACTTATACATTTGTAAGAAATGTCGATGAAAATCAAAGAAGCTTAAGAACTTAATCAAGACTAGATGTATTAGAAAGTGATTATTACGATTCACCAAACAAATTAGCTGAAGAAGAACTCTCTGATGCATCAGCAAATAGAAAGAAAAGCAAAATATTGAGATTAGCTAAAAAGAAATAGAATAATACATTAAGAAAGAATGTAAACTTAAAGAAGATGTTAAAAAATACGCCATTGGATTCTGAGTTTCTGAATTTTTAGAACATAACTCCGAAAGCGAAACCATAATAAACTAAATAGTGTAGTATTTGCAGATCTTAAGCCAAATACACATGTCCTAGATGTTTAGAAAGGTATTGCAGTTTAGATTGTCATCAAACTCATAAAGAAATTTAATGTTTGCGAATGGATTATTGATTTCATAATTATTATATAAAGGTCTCAAATTTAATATAATATATTATATATATATATATATATAAAAATGCTTAGCTTAAATAATATGTAGAGCAGTAGAAAAAATATAGGAAATAGTTCAAGTTAATAATTGTAAAAGTTCTAGGATCATGGATTATATTAATTTATTTTAAGTAGGAATAGAGCCAAAGAAAAGATTGTAAAAAAATAAAAATAGATTACTCCTTTAAGATAGAATCGTCCTTCAACAGCAATGGTGGATACTTAAGGGAAGAGTAAATTACATATGAATTTTGGATTATAGTTTGAAAGCTATAGCACGATTTAACCTAAAAATTAAGGTTTTGAAGATCATAATAAAAATAACTCCTAGCATTAAGCTTCTTCTATTCAGAATTAAAAACTTTATGTAAATGATTAGAGGATATTGAGAGCTATGTCTGCATTAAGAAAGATTAAAAATTAGAGGGCTTTTAGGCCTTGTCCGTTTACATTAGGTTTCAATATAGAGTAATGTTCAATTAAACCTAAAGCAATCAAGTAAAGATCAATTAGTCAATTGTAAAATATAAAAAACTTAAATAAAACAGATATTTTGAAATATAAAAGATATGAATCTCCTTAGAGTTTATTAAAATCAAACTTTTAAGGTTAGCTTACAAAATGGGAGTAATATGATGATACAAATTTATTTGATCTAAATTTCTTGAACAATAATGTCTTCAAGTACGAACTTTGATGACATATTTTTACGCTATTTTTTGAAATTTAAATCTCTGTATATTTTGTGTGCTCGTTTATATCGATTTGAAATTTTTTAATTAATAAAAATCTTTTTTTCTCTTTTCATAATGGGTGCATATAAATATTTACAAGAGCTTTGGAAAAAGAAATAATCTGATGTCCTCAGCTTCATCATGAGAATCAGAACATGGGAATACAGATAATTGCCAGTCATTCATAGAGCAACTAGACCAAGCAGACCAGATAAAGCCAGAAGATTAGGTTACAAGGCCAAATAAGGTTAGATTTTAAAATAATCTTCTTAAGGTTATGTAATTTACAGAGTCAGAGTCAGAAGAGGTGGAAGAAAATTGTTGATCAGAAAAGGTCTTGTTAAGGGAAAACCCAAGAGTCAAGGAGTTAATCAATTAAAACCCACCAGAAATCTAAGATCAGTTGCTGAAGAGAGAGTAGGTAGAAAAATAGGAGCATTGAGAGTTTTGAATTCATATTGGGTGGCTCAAGATGGAACATATAAATATTATGAGGTCATCACAGTTGATCCATTCCATCCTGCTATTAGAGGTGATCCAAGAATCAATTGGATTACTAAGCCTGTTCACAAACATAGAGAATTAAGAGGTATAATTTGCAAATTCTATAATTATAGGCTTAACATCAGCAGGAAGAAAGAGCAGAGGTCTCAGAGTAAAGGGTCACAGAAATAATCAAACAAGACCATCAAGAAGAGCCAATTATGCCAGAAGAAATAGAATTTCCCTTAGAAGGTTCAGATGATGATATATTTTGCATATACTCAAGTACAATTAAAAGCAACAAAAACATCCCCAAATTTATTTTATCATTTTTTTGAAAATATTAGAAAATAATTTATTTATGAACCAAATTTTCTATCCTCTCACATAAGTAGATAGAACATCAAGCAGACAAATAAATAAGGTGATTTACTATAGCAGTCCTTTGCCTGAAACAAAACCAACATCTAACGATCTAAAATAATCTATATTTGATTGGTATGAATGAGTGTAATTTCAAGGTTAAGACAATTAAGTTAAGAACAATTAGAAGAAGTGCTTTCCTTTACTTCTTACTTTAGGGTTCATTCATATCTAAAAATGTTCAGATCAGATCAAAATGAGCTACATGAATATTAGGAATTATTATGTAGTCCTTTTGAAGTAAATGTTACATAAGAACTTGCTAGATATTATTCTATTTAAAATTGCAAGCGATAAAATAAGATAGATGAAAATGTTCATAAGGTATTTTATTAATGTGAATAAATTAAAGTACATTCTTGATCATATATATGTGTCTGATTATGAATGGTTATTTGATACAATAACATTGAAAGGAGATGTGGAATAAATTATAAATTCATTTGAAATAATATCAAATGGAAATATATTTACAAACTGGGGAGAATTAGAATCTCATGAAGATGAAGGTTATTTTGAAATTAATCTTAAAAAATAAAAGATTTATTAAACATTATCGGAATAATTGGTGGAAGAATTTTAGATAGCTGTGTTATTAAAGTAACAATTTAATCTTAGATAATAGATATCGCTAATCTTGTGAAGGATGTAATTACACTTATTAGAAAAATATATTAGATTTGAATCATGTTAGATTTAATTATAATTCACTTAATTTACCTTAATCATTTGGTGAGTTTCAATAATTGTTTGGATAATAATTAAATCAGAAATAATATATTACTGAACAGAACTTAATTCATTCTTGGAATTAGTATATCAAATTGAATCCATTAAAAGGTTAAAATTTGTTTTAAGAAGTTTAATATTATTTTAATCATCCAAGAGAATTGTTTTCAGTTCCTTTAAAATAAGTGCTTAATGAGTATGTTTTATTTTGTAAATTTTTGATATCCTAAAGATTACTTAAAGAATTTCCTTTAACTAAAGCAATTGAGATAAAAAGGTTTAAGTTTAAATAAGATAAATAAAAATAATAATAATTATAGCAGCTCAATAATTTATTCAAGAATTCATCGAAATCTAAGATATTACCTGAAAATGATTAAAGATTGTTCAGCACAAATAATGAGGATCTAGAGAATTCATTGTACGAATTTACTAATTCATTTATGAAAAAATTAATGGAAGAAGCATTTATTGAATTAGAAAATCAGAAGAAATTTAAGAAATAAAAATAAAAAAAGGCTAAAAGCCAGAAAAAACAATATATGAGTGAGTGCACATCGAATTGTACTGAATATCAATAATTGCAATAATAATAAGAGATCTAATTTGGGGATGAAGAATGGATTAATGATACATAAACAAAAAATTAAAAAAAAAAATAAAGAAGAAAGGAGTACTTTATTATAATTTATATTTTAGAAATTAAGAAAAGAAGAAAATAAAGAAATTACCTGAAATTTAATAAGTAGAATCAAGTGAAAGTGTTTAAACATAACAACAATTTGAACCTCTAACATAAATTGAAATCTAATAATAGGTCGAAATTTAAGAATAAGTTTAAGAAATTTTACTTTGTACTACTACATCAACTCATGATGATGATGGAGATTTTATTGAAATTACTAAAAAAAAATTTAATTCAAAAAAAAAAATAAAATAGTAAAAAAGATAAAGATTAAAAAGAAGAGTAAGTTGAAAAATAAGTAATTTTAATGAAAAAATCTAATTCTTAATAATAAAATTATTTATCTGATGATTATAAAATGGGAAATTCAACTCCCACCAAAAGTCTTTCTTAAAGAAAAGAATAAGAAAATACATTTTAAAAGCCAGGTTTAGTCAAAAGTGCTAGCAAATAATAAAAAACATATCAATATGATTTGGATAAGCAAACCCTTGATAATATATATCATAGTATTTTAGAACATAAAATATCAAGAGATATTTAATCTATATATTAAAAAGAATAAGATAAATTATTAAAATATAGAACAGCAAGAGAAATTGCTATATTAAGAGTATAACATATTATTAAAGCTCATTTTTTCTAATTTTAAGTTGAGCCTGTAATTTTTGGGTCTTCAAGAACAGGTTTAGCTTTGCATGACAGTGATGTTGATATGGTTGTTTTTGGATTACCTGTATTTACAAAAGCATAATTATTTGATCCAATGAGAAAACTATTAGAAGTGTTCTCATAAATGAAATGGGCTATTAGTTATAAGTAATTAATCCTTTCACAACTTTTAGACATATATTTTAAGCAAGCATTCCTTTAATAAAAATTACAATTGATCCATCTATTGGATTTTTAGAATTTATGGGTAATCCACTTTATTATGTGATGAATCATAGAAATGTAGAATAATTGAATTTGAAATATGGAGAATTATGTATTCATTTTATTTAAAAGTAAAGCTTAAAACATTCAAATTGATATTACATTTGAATTGTAATAACCATATCCAATGTACGGATATCATGGATGCCATATTGGATTAGTCTCAACCGATTATTAGTTGTAGGTAGGTAATACAGTAAAAGGGTTTACCTAAGTAGCAATAGTCTTAAAGAAAATCTTAAAATAAAAAGGGTTGAATGATTCTTATACAGGAGGAGTGAGTTCATTTTGTTTAACCATAATGTTAGCAGCTATTGGTGAGAATGCTTCATTAGGAGATAAATTAATATAATTCTTAAAAAGATATGGATGGAATTTCTATCCCGAACAATAATATATTTCATTGAATTCTGATGAACCTTTTATGCCCATTAAGGATCAGGGAGATAGATTGCCTTTGAATATTATTTCACCAATAAATGAAGAGAAAATATAAATCTATGTTTCAAAAATATAAGAAATTTTACAAGTGTTCAAAGAACTTTATTTAGAAATAGAGGAAAATATAAATCAAATAGCAATAAGTTTATAAAAGAAGTTAGAGTAAAAAGAATTGTTACAATTACATTAAACAAATATTGACAAACTTGTTGATTTAATCTAATGGCAGAATCCAAATCTTCTTGATAGCCAATTCTGATATTTATTTATATATTTTGTTTATAAATCATGAAAAATTGTAAAAAAGGATATTAAGGTTGAAATTAGAACAAAATAATTTTATTATTAATTTTTCAGTTATTCATTTAATTCTAATTAATTTAATTTGAAATCTCCTTTATTTAAATTCTGCTTTTCTTCTTTCTAATTCTTTAATATAAGGAAGAAGGGGGGCAGTATTTTTAATAAGTGTAAAACTGTTTACAATATTATTAAGTTGGTTATTAAGAAATAGATTAATTAGACCTTCTAATTTTTGTTATTTAATTCTTTGCATAAGATCAGTTTATGCATTATTTTTTTAATTCGTAAGAGGAGTGAAACATTAAAATTAAGAGACTGTTTTATTAAGGATTGGAGTCGAGGTATTATGATTGGTTGACTTTGAATGATTGTGATTTCTTTTTTATGTACTCGCCAATTATGATGAATGTTGAACCATGGTAATTTTCTATTAAGTTCTTGGACATTCTTGACTTACAGTTTTCACTTTTTATTTAATATCATTGGTTTCAACAATTGATGTAAAGATCTCTGGATTCCTTTTAACTATGAGAGAGGATTCAGGTTGTCTTCTTCTTTATATTGGTGTCCTATTAGCTTTGATGAATATTAATGTATACTTTATCTTAGACTTAATAAATCATAGAGTTTAGTTTTAGCAGATGTATATAATTCAAATTTATTTTGATCATAATAGTGAATGGTTTTCTGTTTTTTTTGATAATTAGCAGACTAAGGTATGGGCTTAATTTCGATAACCGATTTTGATTAGATTGTGATTGGTATTTGTGGTCTATGATAAAGGGTAAAATCTTTATTCAAAAAATAATTTCCATTTTGAAGCCTAGATTTCATATTTAATTAATAACGTAATTTGTTTTAATTTATTTAATTATTAGTTTTGAAGTACACTTTATTTAGAAAAAAAAGAAATGGAAGAAATATTGATGTTCTCAGCTTAAAACAAACTAACTTTTGTTTATAATAGAAATACCTTATAGGTTTAGACAGAATTAAAAATTAAAAATATCTCCTAGAATATCCTGGAAATTTAAATAGAATTGTCAAATCCTTCGAATTACAATATAAAGCCTAACAATTTTTATATCTATAAATAAGAAACAAAAGTTGTAGAAATAATTCAACTAAATTATGTATAGTGAATTGATTTAAAATTTAAGGTTCCTATGAAATTAGATGAAAGAGCAAAGATAATGTACAGAATCATTTAAGAGAATTCAACAACATCTAGAAAAAATACTTAGACAATCTATCATTTTTACAAATATTTTTTTTTTGAATTGTCTTGTCATAAAAAGAGTTCATTAATAGATAATAATAGCAGCAGCAATTTTACTTAAGTAAGATAGTTTGAATAAAGGCAAAACTAAAGTATAACAGAAGCAAATGACTCTCTAAGTTATTTACAATTAGTGAGTATAACAGTGTCTATAATGGTGATAATAATTGCAGTGTTTAATTGGATGTATATTAAAATTATTAAGAATGATTGATGAGTTAATTTTAATCTTGGTTTAAATAAAAATTATTATAAATGTTTTTGGGTTTAAGAAGAGTGAGATTCAACTTTGGAGCAGTTTTGGAGCAATATCAATACTTAGTAAAATAAGAGGAAATAGCAAGAGATGAGAGGTAAGTGAATACGGTATGATAAAAAATAATTAAGGTTAAAAGATTGTCTAATTTGATAGAGTGAACGATGAATTGATCAAAACATAGAAACAATGGTTGTAATACTCAAAATTTCTTGATGATTTCATTAAAAGAAATCATACGCCTCAACCAAGTTAAGTTTAATAACCATCTGCAAAGTAGTCATCATTCTTTAGCTCTTTGTTTGGGGGTTCACAGACTATAAGTATAAAGGAGACAAGACTATAATCAACAGATTAAGATCATAATCGTCCATTTGTATAGTAGATTTAAGGTTTGTATGTTTTTGGATCACCAGGATGTGGGAAGACTTATATCATGGATTTATTTTATGAATAGTGTTAAATACCTCAGAAGAAGAGAATTCATTTTAATGAATTTATGCTTGATATCTAGAAAGATCTCCACAAATGTTCTAGTAAGGAAGATCCTGTAAGTAAGGTTGGGACAGCGAAAGCAAAAGAGTTGAGATTATTATGTCTTGATGAATTTTAGGTTACTGATATAGGAGACGCTTTAATTCTGAAGAGATTATTTGAAACAATGATTAATAATCACATGGTTTTAGTAGCTACATCTAATAGACCTCCTGAAGACTTATATAAAGGAGGATTGTAAAGACATTTATTTTTACCATTTATTCCATTTTTAAAGTAATCATGTGTAATTCACAATATGGACTCTTAAGTTGATTATAGATACTCTTATGTATTAAAATATATATATATATTAGTCTGATGCTAAAACTGAAAGATTGTTAACCTATATTAGTCCTCTAGATGAAAGTGCTGAACAAACTATGAAAGGTATTTTTAAAAGAATTAGTGGAACAGATAAATTGTAACATATGTTGATTTATATATAAATAGTTATGAGAAGGAAATTGAAGTAATTGAAGGAAGGAATTTTAAGGTGAAAAGATAAGCAAATGGAGTAGCATTATTTGATTATGAAGAATTATGTGAAGATGTAGTAGGTGCATCCGATTTCATTGCTTTATGTAGAAATTATCATACTATTTGTCTTAAAGGAGTAAAATAAATTAGTATGAGTAATCGAAATGCTGCTCGAAGATTTATTTTATTAATTGATGAAATGTATAATCATAAAACAAAGTTGTATTGTTCTGCTGAAAGAGATCTAATGAACCTTTTTATTGTTAAAAATAAAGGAGATTAATATGATGAGGAATTTGCTCTTGAAAGATGTAGATCTAGATTGAAAGAGATGTAGTCCAAAGAATATTTAGAAACTCCATCTTATTTTGATTAATAAAAATAATGATTAATTTAAGTATATTTATATATATATTCATTATATTATTATCAACTATTATTAATTGTGATGAGATTATTTCATATTTTAACCTTTGATTGATTCGAATGTAACTTTCTTAAAAATAGATGATTTTAATGATTTATATCTGCTACTATTCTCTCCGTTACTACTTTCACTGCAAACAGATTTGCTTTTTAATATACTTTTTGGTTACTATGAGATCAGTAAAAAATTATTTGTATTTCTATACATCGATCCAATTTTACTATCATTCGAAAAATATCTATTCAATTAATTCATACTAAGTTTTTCTTGTATTGGATCCTTAAATTAATCAAATTAATTGGCTAAATGATTTGTTCTTTGTACTATTCGTATTGGTTAATAATCTAAAGTAAAACCAATCTTTTTTTCTTAAGAATTACTCATTCCTTTTTTTGATTTATTATATGTTGAACTTTTATTTACAGATCTTTAGGACTTTTTTGATTATGTTTCTAATAATTATACTTATTAATTCTTATTAGAAATTGGAGATTGAGACTGGCTCTTTACAGAGTATATAGATCCCTTTTTACTTTTTTTCTTTCGTTTCTTATCTTTCCCCAATAAAATATCGAAATTTTAATTTATATTTTACTCATTTCTTGTTTGTTCTTCATTCGATTCTTAAAATTAACAATCACTTAACTTCCTCATACCACCATATTTAGTAGTTTACAATAGAGTTTCATGACACGTCTTAAATTTATATTCACTTGAACTAGACTTTATGTCCATGATTCTTTTATAAACTGATGTACTAGTTTCTGTTTAATATGTATCGTAATCTTGCTATTTAAACTTTGGTTTCATTATTCTACAATCTAAATCCAATGATTATTCATCACTTCTTATAGAAACTGAATCTTCTCTACTTTTCATTTTTTTTTAATTAGTGAAGTATATAAAACTATAAATTACAATAAAAATATTTTCAATTATTGATATATGAGTAGCATAAGTTCCTATTTGGAATACTAAAATAACTAGTATATTTTATTTTCTATTTGCTTTTACATTTCTAGTTTTTTAATTCAATATCTTATTTATCAATTTATTCTTTGCTTTAAGTATTTAAAATCGAACTAAACCCTTTTCCTTTATGATCATGAGTAAACATTTTATTTATAAAACACAATTAAACCTAAGGTAAAGACTTACTGCAAACTAGTTTGCTACTTACAACAGATTGATTTTTTTAGTATTTTACTTTTTTTTGAATTTCCCTCTAATCTATAGATTGCAAAGCTTATTTAGTTTTACTATATAATTATCTCATCTTCTTATCTATATCATCCTCTTCTTCCGATGATATATATGCTGAAGAATTTATTCTAAAACAATGAAATTATATCTCTCCATCAACTTCATTTGGATTTTACATACCAAAAGAGAAATCTACTAAATTACTTTGCTACATTTACACAAATTTTATAATAATATAAAAATAATTTAATTTTTTTGGTAAATCAATAGAAAAGTAATTATAATACCCATTTATTTTATATATAAAATCTTCATAAATTATTTTCATAAATTTTCCAATAATAGTTATTCAATCAATTCTGCATCACTTTTATCCACCTCACTTTCTTCCACTAATTTTCTAATTACTTTCTCTCCTTTTTATGGAAAAACTTCCAATAATCTTATTATTTTGTCTTCCTTTAAATCATTTAATGAAGGAGCCATCAATATTATCGGAATTTGACCATAAACTTAGCACACTTTACCTTGCTCATTTTCGACAAAAATCTATATATTATTATTATCTATATTTACATCAAATCTATAACAATATTGAGGACTATTTTTAAAATGTTGAGCTACATATGGAATCGAAATAGCAACCGATCCTCCCTGACCTGGATCAAGACTTACAAATTTCTTGCTCATCTTCAATCCTTTATTTACAATAACAGGATTATTCCATCTCTTATTACCATTATTCATTAGTGCTATATTAATGTTAAGGTTTTTGTTTGGAATAGCTGTTAACTTCCTCAACTTTTGTTATAAACAAAATTTATAGTCTGATGGATCAACTTTCACTTCAGAATCTTTTAATAAACCTAATTCTTTTAGCTTTAAATCAATTATTTCATCTATAAGTTATTTTAATTGTTAATTATTTCTATAATCAAATTTACTCGTATTTTAAGCATTATCAATTTATTTTACTTTTGTTTGTGTGCTAATCATAATATAAAACATATTGATACCTAATATTTTAAAATAGAGGTACCAATTATTACTATTAATCTTATACATCAGGTTAAAATAAGGTTGATGCATCATGATATTTTTTTTCTGTTGTAACAACACTCTAATTTAACAAATTCCAAGAATCTTTTAGACTTTCCTAGTAATTCTAACTTTCTGTTACTAATAATTTCAGAGAAGACCATCCTTATTAATGATAAAATATTTTAATCTATTAAAAGGTGACATCTGAATTTATTTAAGTAACTGCTTCTGGATTATCTATTATAAATTTTTAAATACATACCTGGATTAATGATTGCAAAAAGATAAATATTATCCAATTATTTGTAAGTATTTTTGATAGTTTCAACTAAGTTGTAAAAATTTTTAACATTAGATGGCACTTTATGAATTTTCTTTAGATAAATATACTTTAAGTTTGACATTTTATTTAATTAAAATTATATTTATTTAAATTTTTATTGACACTTCTTGATAAAATAACAATACTGATTAACCTCTTGTTGATATTCCATAAAAAATTTCAAAATTTTTTGTCATCAAAACTTAAATGATTTATTTTTTGTTTATTTTATTAATTGATTAATTTAGATAATTTAGATAAATATACAAATATATTTATTTCTGTTAGATTTATTGATGGGAAATCAGATTCAAAAAATCAATCGAAAAATCGATTAGTTGCTATTTAAAGCTTATGATTATTTTATAAAAGAAGAAGAATTATCAGACAAAACTGTAGATGTGCTTTCTTCAGATGACAATATAAATGATAATTTTGTTGAGACCTAGTAATCAAAAGAGACCTAATTGGAAGATCAAATATCAAGTTTAATTCTATATAGGAACAAATCAAAATTAATCAATAAAACAACAGAAGTCGAACCTGTTCTAGGTAGTAAAAGAAAATCAAAATCTTAATTGCTTTCTGATCGAAAAAGTAATAAAAAAATTTGCGAAAACAAAGAAAATTGCCAATATATTTGATAAATATGTATTTAACTTTAAAAATTGATTTTTTTCTTTATTATTTACAATGGTTTTGATGTTCAGAATTAATTTATTGAATGATAAATAAAGTTGATGTTATTATTAATAAGTTGAGGTGAATAACATTATTAGTTAAATAAAAAAAATTCATTTAATTCATTCTTAATGAATTATTGTATAATCTTCTAAAAATTATCTGGCTTAACATTTGAGTTTTTGTTTTCTTTTATAATCAGATTGATATCTACTTTATTAATTTTACTATATAGAAAGAGATGGCATAAATGTTTAGTTTTCTTGTGGTAATATTGCATTAGTTTTAGATTATTAAATAGTAGTGTAAAAATGTTGATATGAAGTTTTTAAGAATGGATTTGGCGTTTAATTGGTGTGTCTTTTATAATGAGCTTCTCTAACATAATGATCATTTTCAAGTTAAGAACTATATGCTCTAAATTGATTCTTATAAGTTGTTTTCTAAGAGATTGGTATATTTACTGAATGATCAACCTCAATAGGTTTCATAATTTAAGTGATAACTAATGTAAATTTATACTCTACATTTTGGTTATGATTTAAAATTTGTATCATAAGATGTCTATTCAACAACTGAAAGTTCATTTTTCCAATCGTATGAAGAAGGTTTGAAATTCTAAGTTTTTTAAATGCTAAACTATTTAAAATTTCTTTAGTAGGTAGAAATTCTAGAAATTTGTTCGAAATTAGATTAGTATTCGACCTATTGAATTGGTTTAGGAGGAGAAGAATATTTCCATTTATATTCTCGTTTATAATTTGATAGTAAAGGTTTAGGATAATCATAATGTTATTATTACATTACTTAACATTTGCATTAACCACATAAACAATTATTACATACACATGTTCCATCAGCATGAGAATAATTTCTAAATTTTTACATTATTAAGTCTTTGATTCTTTATTCATTCGTGCTCTACGATCTAGGCTTTAACATATAATTAGAATAAATTTTATTTAAATTAAATAACCTCACTAATTTACTAAGATTATGGTGAAATTTCTTCTTTTTTATTATTTGATTAGAGTTCTTTTTAAACATACAAGTCCGATAACATTTTTTAACTTATAATATTTACTAATTTATATTAAACATTTGATGACAACTATTGTTGAAAAATTTATAGTAAAGATAAAAAATAAGTAAAATTATTAAAATTCAAAAATACAAAAACTATATATCTTTACAATCTCTATTTCTTATCATTAATCGTTTATCAAAAATCTATAAGTGATTGATATTCGTTTCAATATTATTCACTATAACTTCTCTATGATATTACCTTATTTTACCCAATTTTAATACAATTTATAATCTAATTAAAAATGAAACAATTTCCACTTCAGATATGATAATTCTCTTTGTTTTTACTATTATTCTTAAAAACTAACCAATAATTTTTTTTAAAGAAAATTTAATTTAAGTTGAGAGAGGTTTTATTAAATTCTTTCATCAATTTAATATGAAAATAAAGTATTATTTTTAATATTTTGTTTTTTTTTATTAAATTATAGTCTATCGAATAATTATTTGTTATCTACTTTTAAGAATATGCTTGATAAAATTTTTGTTATATAATATATAATTTATATAAGTAAATTTACGATGTCGAGAAGAAATAAAGATTTATAATAATAATCTGAAAAAATAAGTTAAGACGATGATTTATAAGAAATTTAATTTATAAAGAATTAAACATCAGAATAGGATTCTTCTAGTTTGCATAATTAAGAAAAACAAAACAATTAATTGAAATAAGACACTCCTAATTATTTCTATAGCACTCAAGAAAATAAAATAAAATAAGCAATATTGAGTCGAGAAAATGTAGAAAATTAATTTTATATCCTCAAAAAACCAACAAAAAAATCTAAATCTTTAATTATCAAAAAAAAGAATTAGATTTAATAAAGCTAATTGGAATTACCTTAACAATAGATTTCATAATATATTCGTAGCAAATCGCAATTCAATCGTGAACCTACTTATTATGTAAGAATTTCAATAACATAATACAGTAATTAAGGAAAATAAACTGAGAATTTTTTATCACCTGAATTAGCTGCTTAGGATTTAAGGAATCGAATAAAGAAGAAAAAAAATATTTAAATAATTTAGACTAATTAATTTTATTCATAAAGTACGGAATTATTTAATAGAAGTTCCTAAAATTAATAAGGAAAATCAAATTTTAATGAGGAATATTAACAGACAAGTTAAAATGGAAAAGAATCTAGTTTGGATATATAGAAATTATTGGATGAGGATCAATAATTGATGGATAAATAAGATATTTTGTCTAATATATTTGAAATATTATAAAATAAGCATATTAAGTCTTCTCGAAAGATTCATTCAATTTTGGAAGATTCTTTTTAATTATGTTTATTATTATAACTGGATGTAAGAAAAACTGTAAATAATTTGTTATCAAAACAATTTTTTTTAGAAGTATGTGAGAAATATCATGTAGACAGAAAATATTCAGCATTTATCAGAAGGTTTTTATAAGTTATTATTATAAAAGATTTTATCATTTAAAACTATTTTTAAGTAGTTGGACTGTGTTTAATTTATAGAAGATATACGATATAATAAGCAATTTAGAATAATGTGAATTAGAAATTTACCATATAGATTATAGTATAATTAGAAAAGCAATTTCATTTCCTTCATTAACTTGGAAGAAAGATGCACCATAAAAACCGAATGTGATTTAAGAAATAATCACTAATTCTTAAAGTAAAAAGATTGTGTTGTCATGTATAATATAAGATTTGAATTATTAGTGACGACAAAATGTTTGTGTTAATATATAGATATTTCAGCGAAGGAGATTGATGAGGATATGGAATAGTTCGAAGATGAATTGTAATTTATAGATATGATTTTGAAATTGATTCCTCTTGTTTTATGATTTTAATAATTTTTATATTTTTTAATTGACATGACATTTATTTAGGAATTATTGTGGACAAAATTATATTAGGCGTGTGTTTTGTAATAGTTGAAAATAAAATTTTATTTAGAATTTCTTTAAAATTCAATATGATATTAAGTGAAAAGTTTGTTTATATTTTAGAGATTAATGACGATTATTCAAGTTGTATAAGTTACAATTGAATGTATTTAAATTTGAATAAATTTCAATTTTGTTTCATTATTATTTTTTCAAATGTCTTAACAATATTAATAAATGAATGAGGAAAATGGGGAGATAGAGATTCCTATTGTAAAACCACCTAATTAGCCAGATGCTGTTGCTCAACAAAGTAATCAAGGGGGAGTACAAAAGTAAAATTAAAGATTTGAATTTATAGTGTTTAAGATAGAAAGAAAAAAGTAGCTGACTCAGAATCTTCTTCTTCATCTGATGATGATAATAGGCCTATGATGAGTAAACAAGCATCGAAGAAGCGTGAAGAGAAAAGGTAAATTTATTTTCAAATGTAGTAATCGGAAAACTAAATCATTATAGTTATAATAAATGGAGTTAGAGGAATCGAATAAGCAAGCTCTCAAATGGGCAATTCGTCTTAGATCTTTTAGTCGAATTATATTTTTAATTATTACAACAACTGTTTTGTTCACAGGTTTTTATGTAATATTTGAATTTTTTGCATTTTATGATGGCATTTAAAAAATACCTGCAAATTCAAGATTAACTATGAATGTCACCAATTGTAGAATGCATATTATAGATAGTGTATATAATATATACTTATTTTAGGAATACTAAATTACAAAATCAATGTCATCAATTAAATATTTAGGTGCAAGTATAACAACTTTAAAATAGAAGCATTCTCATTATTAAAGTCTGAATTAATCAACATTGGATGGACCAAAATTAGGCGATGCAATTGATGAAAGTTAAAGCTTATTAATCCCTGACTTTGCATTAGAATATTCAATTCCAGGAAGATTCAATATAGATCCTAACGCAAACACCTCTACTGTTTCTGAAGACATCCAAGGAAGCAATTATAGTTATGAATTTACGAATTTATTATCAGCTCAAAGTTGCTAAATAGATCTTCATGTTTATAAATAAGCTGTTCTCGATGATTTATCAATAAATTGTTTTGGATCCTGTTTTATAGTTATGAATTCCAATAACATATCTTATAATACGATGAATATTGTAATTATTAATTTTTATATATTAATTAGACTGGAGAATTAGTAGAATTGAATGCCTTAAAATTAGTTACAAAGAATTTAACTTTTAATAGCATACAAGGAAGATTTTAAGGAAATTATTTATAATTTGAATAATTTTCAGATGTTAGATTAGAAAATGGTGATATTATATTTTAAACAGATAATGAAATGATGGTCAATTGGACACATGCAAATCCTCATTACTGTTATGCTGCTCCTGTTATAGCAAATCCTATCGTTGTAGGTTGTTAAGAAGCACCTGCATCCGAAGTTAAAGCATTTATTTAAGGAGTTGGTACTGGAAAAAAGAAAAAGAAGAGTGATAAAGATAAAGATAAAGATGATGATGATGACAAGGATGATAAAGATAAAAAGGATTAAAAAAAGGATAAGAAAGATAAAGGTGATGAAACTGAATTCTTAAGTTTAGAAGATGAAATCTACGAAAAATTCTTTGCTGATGAACACGAAAATTTATAAGGAAACATTATTTTATTACCATTTGTTGATACTTATAATGAATCAAAATAATTTTAAGTAGAACTAGATTAGATTGCTCATTAAGAAGAAAAAAAAGATACTGCAACAAAAACTGATTCTGACCCTAAAAAAGATGATAAAACTAATCCTTAAACTCCTAAAGCAAATATGTAAAGTAAAACTAAAGATGTTAAAGAGAAATAAGCAATTTTATTTTAACCATCTTGTTATGGTAATTCAATATTTTGTTAATCTTTGGAATGTAAGACAATCAAAGAAGCTTTAGCCAAATCGAATAATACAATTAAACCTACTAATTCAACTGATTAAAATTAAGGAAAACCTCAAGGATCCTCTTTATTAAGGTTTTTAAAAGAAGGAGAAGAAATAAAAAAGGATGACAAAGATGATACAGATAAAAATGCTAATAAATCTGAAGCTAAAATTGATTACAAAGGTATCAATGCTGAAGCTTAAAAGAAATTACCTCACACTATACCAACAGGATTAAGATTCTTGAATGTTACAGGAAGATTTGGTAATTTATATGTAAACATTATTAAAAAATAAAATAAAACTGTTACTACAAAAGATACTATTATTCATGGATTAAGTTATGCTTCAGGAAGTGTTGATTTTGATTTGCCAAGCTAAAAAATCTTAAGATAATACTTAAAAATGGCTGAAGATCCTCATAATTTTGATCCAAACTTCGTTCTCAAAGTTGGATCTAAAATAACTAGATCTGATAATTATTAATAATGGTCTTTGACTTATAATCCTGCTTATTCATATGTAAAACCTTGGTGGATGGGTACTTTTTCATTTACTCTCATGAGTACAGCATCTTGGGCATTAGATTTAAATTTAAGTCCTGGATTTTGTCCATTTCATCCTACCTTAGATTTAGATGATATTTATAATACTAGATTTTTAATTGGAAAATATTTTGAAAAAGCCGAACATTCAATTACAACTCTAGCTTGGTAAAATTCTGTTAAATTTCCAACAGAAAGTTATCCAAAAGAGGCTACAGGACTACGTAAATATGTTGAATCTAATAATGAATTTGAAAGATGGGTGGAAATAACGAAATTGAATGAAACAAGTTATTAGTTAACAAACATAAATTTAGATTAAAGTCCAGCAACTTAATGGGCTGTGTATGTATCAGTCATCATTTCTATTCTAACAGCATTCTTTTTGATGTTAGGAGTTCTTTATATGATAAATTCAGTTTATAAATAAATTTTAGAACAAGTTGCTGCAACTAATAAATACAGTGGCATAGAAAAAAAGAATGATGCCGAAGGAGTGTAACCATTAATGAAATTAGCTCCAGAAAATGACGATTAAGATTAAAAAAATGATAAAAACCCAGATGAAAAAAAAGATAATGATAAAAAAAAATCAAATTCATAAGATATGGAAATGTAATTTATTTTAATATTTTTTTAGTGTTTTAAATATGAATTTAGGTAGATTACTATTTTAATTATTTGTATTGGCTCCTCCTCTATCAGCATTTATAGATTATTTATGTGTGTTGATAAGCAAGAAATATATTAATTCAGCTGAAGAATTCTATACACATTTATTTTAAAAGAAATAAAAAAGTAACTCTGATTCCGAGTTACATAACTTAACAACAGAATCAATTCTAGGAAATGAAATGAAAACTTTATATGAAAAATTTTGTTTCCTTAATGGTTTTCTGGAGTAGAAACTTGATGATGAAAAGAATATTAAATTACTAAAGCAAAAAGGATTTAAAATTATACTTAAAGAAGATGCATAAACTGAATCTTATGTGAGAGTTCTTCTAAAAGGTTTAATGCCTAAATTACCAGTTGTTACACCAGATAAAAATCCCTTAGAATTATTCATTTAAAATTGTTGCAAATTAACTAATTTTGAGGAAGACAATGTTGTTGTTCAAACATTTAATGAATAGTATTAAGAATTTTGTGTGTTGAATCATTTAACATATGAATAACCTACAGCTTCAGAATTACAAAAGAACTACAATATTACTAGCAAATATATCCCATAGTAATGGGTTGAAAGAGATGAAGAGGAAGTTCATAAAGAAGATGATGCTTCTCCTTCTTTTATGATGAAAGTTTAGAATTGCTTAACAGATTGTTTAAAGAAATGTTTACCATAATAATAAACATTCATCATTAATAGATAGAAGATGTAAAATCATTATTCATTGATTTTGAATAATCCAGAACAAATAAAAACTTAAGCTGAATTAGCAGAAGCAAATAGAGAATTAATTTTATTCGGCGGTTGGTGGATGGTTGATTTTTTAACAGTTTTAGCTCATTTCATAACAACGGTAATTTTAATCATTCCTCTTTTCTCATTTACAATATTAGAGAAAATATTATATGCTTAATATTCTTTAATTCCAATTTAATATTTAATCACTTTAGAAGATATTTTATAAAATTATTGGGTTGTACCATTAAAGTTGTATAATGAAAGTACTTGGATCAAGAATGTTTTGATACTTGTTGGTATATATTGGGTATATTCGATTATCGATTTGCTTTATTATTACATATCTATGGAATTCCCTTAAGAAAACTTTTTTAGAAAAGTCTCACCAAAAACAGCAAATAGAATTTAATTAATATTTAGATAAATAATGTGGGCATTGGTTTTATATTCAGCATATTAATTATGTGTATTTATAACTTTGGCATTGGTCTGGTTACTTTTAGGTGCAATTGTTAATCCAACTGCATTTTTGCCTTATGCAACAGCTGCTGCAACATTTATTACAGTTGTGAGTTCAAAAGCAGCTTAATTTAAAGAAATCGCAACAGATGGATTTGAAACAGTCATAGCTTATGTTTAAAAGATTGCTAAAGATTAAATGGGCAATATGATATCTAAAATGGATCTAAAAGGAAAGATGCATGACATGATGGATAGTGATGCTTTCAAATCTGTAGCTGGATAAGCAGCCAGTTTGGGATTAGTTGATTAAAGCACATTAGCACATATTGAAGAAAATGCTGATGCTTTATTAAGCAATCCAGATAAAGCGTTAGAGGCTGCTTCCAACGCTGCAAGCGAATTGTAAGCAATAGCTGCAAATCCTTAAGCTTTTGTTGCTAAAATGATGAAAGAATTAGAAGAAAAGGCTATTTAGATGCTTAAAGAATAAATGGCTAAATAAATAGAGGGCTATGGATAGGAACTAGCTAATATTGCATTGGCTTTATTTAAAAAAGATAAAAATATGTTTAAGAATAATCTTACTTAATTAATATATACAGCTGCTAATACATTAAAATTAGACAGTTTAAAAAAGATTGGTTAACCAATAATGACATTTGTTTGGGAATTTGCTTATCCAAGTGGAAACAATGCATAAATGAGTCCAGAAGATTATTTAGAAGCACTTATTCAACCATGTGCAGAATGTTTTGCATAATTAATTCAATAGGAAAGTGCTATTTTATTTTAGGATTAGGATATGTAAATGTTTGAACCAAGAATATTATCATTAGTATTAAAGAAAGCAATATCACTTTAAAAACATTTACAAGCTGAAAATTTCTTAGGAGTTTTTAATGATCTTGATTAAATAATTAAATAATTGAAAGATGAACCTCAATTTACTTAGATTAAATATTTGTCAAAATATTCAGGTTTATTGAAAATCGCTATGTCATTATTTGAAGGTAGAAAAGGTAGTTAAATTACTTTCCACAAAATATTTGGCATTATTTCAGGATTTTTTGATGAAATTCCATAACTGAAAGATATGAAAGATTTATTAGGTTTAATAGAATTGTTAATAAATTCATTTAATAAATAGCATAAAGCATTACCAACAAAGTTAGTAAAATAAAGAATTATAAAAGGATTGGATGTAATAAATGGTATGATTAAAGGTAAAAAGACAAATATGGATAAAATATTAGACAATCCATCTTTAATAACTTTATTATTTAACTTTATGTAACATAATTTTGAAAAGATTCCAAAAGAAGTTATAAGAGATGTTTTCAAATTCATTTTTGACAACTTCCATGATTCCAATGTAAGATCAATAAAAGAATTAGTTGCTAGTGAGAAGGAATTTAAAAAATTAATACCATTAATGACAGGAGTTTTTGAAATGACAGCTCTTTTTATGGAAGATTCAAGGGAATTAACATAAAGTTTACACTTATAAGCAAGTGCTTTTTCAATAGATGAGAAAAAAGCTCAATAATTATAAGCAATAGCATCAATCAAATATTATAGATTTACAACTTATGAGGGTTCTGATAATGAAGAAAAGTTATTTGAAAAATTATAAACAAATCCGTTGCTTATGAATTTGGCTACATCTTTAAGATTAGATACAAAATTACTTCTTGCAATCATTACTGTACTTCTTTAACTGTATTCTAAATAAATAATATAAGAGTTGTATTAAACTATAACAAAAATTCATAAAACTGAATTAGCTAGAGTAAAATAATTCTTTTCATTGTTAATATTATTTAGATGTAATAATGCAACTCACATATCAAATGCTTGCATAGATTTGTTTATACCAAGAGAATATATAGTATTGATATTATTAGGAAGAAAGATACTTGATATTTCATATGCAGATGAGGAGAATTTAGTATAATTAGGAGCAACTGAAGATACAATTAAAGCTATTAAAAGTCCTGAATTTGATTTAAAAGTGTGGATGTAAAAATTAAAAAAGGACGTTGTGGCAAAAGAAGATAATTCGGTTTAAGGAGGCAATTCTGCAAGATTAAAAACATTCCTTATAGATACAATTTCAGATCCGACATGTTAGATTACATCTTAAAAAGTAAAGGATATTTTATTAGATATTGGAAATAATGATAATTAATTTGCTTAAATTACTTAGAGGGAAATAGATTTACTTACTAATATCTTATTATTAAAAAATTTAGACTTTTTCACATCTCCTTAAGCTTTAACAAGTGACACTAAATAAAGTGTATATACGTTTGCTTCAATCTTAAATGTTAATAAAATATATTTTGAAGATTTTATTAACATAATCTTTTTGACTAATTCTGATAGAGTTATTTAATCAATTCAAAATTCATAACCTAAAATTGAATCAACAAAGAGTGAGGAATTTATATCGAAAGAATAATAAAAAGATTTTGAAAATTATCTTGAATTTATGTATTCTAAAATGGAGATGATTTAAAAGAAACATAACTTTATAAATACAAAAATATAAACTTTATTCCCTATGATCAAATTACCTTTATCGTTAATTGAAAAATTACTCTTTAACAAAGATAAAGGAATGGATGTTAATTCATTTTATTAATTAGCATATTTAATCATAGAGAAAGATGAAAATGGTAAATTACCAAAAGGAACGCTTAGATAATTAAATAAATCAGTTTCTTTTTTAACTTCAACACTAAATAGTCAAACTGCAAAAGGATTAAAATTAGCTTTAGATAAGAAAGACTTAAATGATGGTTAAGTTTTAGTAATTCAAATGTTAAACGAAAATTCCAACTAAAGATCATTAACATTATTATTAAACTTTTTAATGTAGAATAGTAAGAGAAGCAAAAATGATGATAAAAGACCATTACCTCAAATATATCATGTTTTCATTTGTCTTTATCTCTATTTCACTGGTTAATGGTGTGATCTAACTTTAAACATTGAAGATTTAGAAACAAAATAAATTCAAAATTAAAATATTTTGTAATATCTATCAAAAAGATTGGACATAAAATAAGAATTCTTTGAAGCAATTCATACATTCTTTTTGAATGACAATTAGAAATTTACTTAAACAATGGTTAAGTTTATGAGAAGATAATAGGCATGTAAATTTGAGAAAGAAAATCCTGGTGTCAAAATACCATTACAGTCTTTGGTTAAAATACCAGATTAATTTGTGTTAAACTTTATAAATTTAATAACAGGATAAGGTTATCAAACTTCCTTCTTTTCAAAAGAACTTTCTATCGATTCTGGAGTAGTTGAATTGATTAGTACATTAACATCAATCAAAAATGCTAGTTTACCTGCTCAAAGAATATAAAATTATTAATATTTGTCAACATCATCTAAAAAATTAGGACCTTTATTAGAAAAAGTTGGAATAAAAGGAGATGAATTTGTACTAATTTTGTAAATTATCTTTTAAGATTACGAAATTAATAATATTCAATCTTTAATAAATGGATTAAAATTAGAATAAAAACTTAAAGTATAAGGAGTTTAGAATTTATTGCAATTGGATAAAGTTGTCAGTAATTAAAACAAAGACTGGTTAAAGCAGATCTAATCAATAAAAGATAATTAACTAATAAAAGATATGAAAGTAAATCCTGAAATAGCTGTGTTGACTAAAGGTTTGGTTAGAGGTAAGTATGCTGGTTTGGAAGCATTTATTAAGAAATTGCCACATTTTGATTATGCTTAAGGGGATGGCAGATAGGAGTACTTTGGATTGTTGTAAGGTTTGATAGGTTTAATTAGTGGACCTATACCAGAATAATTTAATGTTAAGGGATTCTTGGCAAATTTATATAAATTATTGGAAGATCCAAAAACAAAAGATATTCCAACAGAGTTAACTCCAACCAATAACTCTTTTGAATATGCTGTTTATAAATTAGTTCAAATAATTTAGATTGATCCTATTGTTTTAATGTTAACACAAGGTATGATCCCTGCTTGGAAATTAATTTAAGAAACATTTATAAATGATGAAAAGAAATGGGTTAATCCAGTATTAGTTTTATCTACATTTTTGACATTTTAAGCAATTCCAACTTTGTTGAAAGAAATATTTGGCGAAGTTGAATGGTTTAGATAAACAGATGAACTTATGGATAAAGTTGCTGGAGCAGTTTAGGATTTGAATGATCAATATGCAAATAGTAAACCACCTCAGCCAAAAATAGGAGATTTTGAGATGTTTTATAGTTATCCAGATTGGTTAGATGACTAAGAGAATTGTATAGAATAATTAAAGAAAAAGTTATTCTCAGATACTATAGATTCATTGGAAGAATTACAAGATATGGTTGAAATATGTAATTTCAACCCTTAAGTTATATAATTCTTAAATATAGGCAAGAACGATGTTAAAAATGCATAATTAGATGTATTAGCTGATTCTGTTGAAATGTATGGAAATATGATTAATGATGATGATTTGTTAGGAATCGCTAATCTTATAAGAAATACACCATCCACCGATCCATAATTCAATAAAATTTCTTATGATTAAGCTGTTGATATGTTAAAGGATGATCCTGATGAGTAATAATATTTGAAGAGTTTGTATCCTCTTATTCTTTATCAATAAATGATAAAAGTTTATTAGGAAACTTGTTAATTATTCATAGATCCAAGAAGAAGTATGGAACAAAAGCTTTTGAGTGATTAATGGATTATGAAGGATATTGAATGTTAGTAAACACCTATATTCACAATGGGAATAGCATCTACTTTAGCTAGTTTGAGGAGATCATTTTGGACTCCTCTTGAAAATCAGTAACCAAGAGATGAAGAACATTATAAGATCGCTACATAATAGATAGATTATATTTTAACTTCAATTGAAAGGATGTATTATTTCAAGAACTTTAGTGATTACTTTTCAAAAACAAAAGCTGCTGTATTAATTGGATTGTCTTGTGGATTTACTATTTCAGTGGAACATTTAATATCTGCTAATTGTACTGCTGGTTTGGTTAATTATGAAAGAGCACTTTAACATAAATAATTATAAGGAAACTAATAAAAAAAATTATTACATAAATTGAATTTCTTAAAAGAAATAATCATGGAAAGACTAGATAAATATAGTGATATGAAAGCAAGATACTTTAAAAGTTATGACTTTTCAAAGATTTAAAAGTATGGATTGGAAATTATTTCAGAACCTGAAAATTACTTAATTTTTTCTATTTAAAACATTGAAGCTAATCCAGATTAAGGGGTATATTGGGATGATTATTTCTTTGATATAGGATTTTTATCTGGAGGTTCTTAATTAGTTAAATGGATTAAAACAGAAAATGCATAATAAAAAATTAACGCATAAACTCGTTAAAGCATTTTAAAAGAGAAACTTAAACAATTAATGGAGAATGATATTCGCGATTAACATGCTCGCATGAAAAAAACATGGATTGAATAATAAAAACAGGCTACTGAACCTAAGTAGATCTCATCAAAAGAACCAACTTTAGATGAAGCTGTATTTGAAGTTATAGATGTTAGAACTGGTAAAAAATGGTAGAGTGTTTTGAATTCGGAAGAATTTTGGTCATAATCGTGTTATCAATATAATGATAATTTAAGATTATTAATTGATATTTGGAAAGGAAATTATTAATCTATTATTGAACCTGATACATATTTCACTGATGAAGAACCTGCTGCTGCAATGGCATATTATGGATTGGCAGCTTTATCTGGATCTTTTTATAAAGTTAAAAATGGATGGAAATAAAATTCATCCTAATAAATATCAGCATATTTAAATGCTTGTTGTTGGAATACTACATCAGTTAAAAAAAATTTATAAGAAATTCTTTCTGTATTTTTGAAATCATTTGAAGGATTCACAGTTTTAGCTTAATCATTATAATAGAATGCTCCCTTAATCAATAGTTTTGTCAATTTATCTATGTAATTATATGAAACTGATACTTAATAATCTGAAGATTAATTGACATTAATTAAATCTATGAATTTATCTCAAAATGACACAGAAGTCTTGAATTCGCTTATTGATGCTTATTTAGGTAAAATGGATATTTACTATTAATTGGCTGATTACTCGTAAATTATCAATCCTAACGTAAGTACCAAGTTCAAACCTGTATAAATAAATAATTTAATTAAAAAAAAGAGAGGAGATATTCAACCTTCAGCATAATAGGATTAATAATAAAATAATTAACAAAAATAAGATGAAACTAAACCTGAAGAGATTAAATAAGATCCTGTCGGATAATAAGGCAATGCATAAGATCATGCACCTCCTCCACCTGAATTATAAAATGCTTAATCAAAAGATCAAAAATAAAATCTTAAAAAGGCTCAAGAAAAGAAAGGAAGATCGAAATTACAAACATCTTTTAGTAGTACAGGAGATAGATACTTTTCGATTAAAACAATTTTATTAAAGTTGTTATATGGATTTGATCAATCTTCATTACATTAAATCGAAAAGATTGATTCTATTAGATTTGATTTTAGTAAATATACAGCTTTATCATCTGATCCTAAAAAAGCAGAAGAATGCTTTATATTATTACTTTGGTAGTTAGCCTAAGCAATCACTAAAGAAACTTTGCCAAATGATTTGAGATTACCCATTCTAACTGATTTTGAGATTGGATAATCTACAGAATTAGCCATAGAATATAAAAATAATCTATCAACTATTAGACTAATTACTTAATTCATTGTTTAAATAGTTAAAGATGATTATTCATTCTTTTTCTAAAATGATGAGGATGTTTCTGTTGTATTATAAAAGTTATCTTTAACTAAAGATTAGCCTCTTTCAGAATTATAGTTTTTAAGAGCTATGATAGGATTGAAATCAAATAAAATGATGTTTATCTAAAATAAAAGGGCTCTTTAAAATAATAGAAGAAAAAATTAAGTTTCCAGTAAAAATTAAAATGAATTATAATTGGATATTCAATAACAAGTTAAAAATCTAATTGAATCTAAAATTATTGATATAAAACTTGAAAACAAAACTGATGAAGAAAATAAAAAACTTTCGGAAAATATTGCTCTATTATTTTTAGCAATATCAAGTGGTAACATAGAGAAAATGTATGCAGCTATTTTACCACACGATTAAATGAGTGCAGGGTTCATGTTGACTTTGTTTATGTGGAAAAATATCTCAACAATTATTGGTAATGAAGAATTCATTAAAAAAGAAAATGCTTGCAAATCTATTGCACCACTATAATTATTACCTTTGTTAATTTATTCTTAAATTAATGAACAATAAGATAAGAAAAATGTCGCACAAAAAAATAAACAAAGACAAAAAATTATTAATTCATTCTAATAAATATTAACAGAAATTGGATAATAAAAAATTGATTAAGAATTTTACAATAAGATTGAAAAGAAGTCTTAAAGTAAATAGCATTAATCATTTTCATGGAGTTTATGGCTTTTAAGGATGCCTGAATTCCTTTAAGTATAAAAATAAATATAAATGTAAATGAAGTTTTGTGCTCTGAACGAATGCGATTTCATATTTAAAGTAATGACAGGCTCATTCTTTGTGGAAAAGATTGAGTAAGTTAAATTTATTGGTCCTATTTTCAATTTATATAAGGTTTGTAATCAAATTATTAATTACCCTGATACTTTAAAAATTAAGAATATTGATTTTAAAAAGATAATTCCCAACAGTATTACTACAATAAGTGATTATGTTCCTGATACTATTAGAACATTTTTAGGAGTTTTTGAAAAATTCATATAATTATTTGTTTTCATCTAAATACCTGAAAAGTCATTAAAAATATTGAGGGACTCTTCATTGAAATTAGAATAATAACAAAATTAAGCATAATAACGCTCTTAAGTTCACTCTTAAAGAGACGATGAAGAAGACATTGATGCAGATGATTATGATGATGAAAATAATGAAGATGATGAATAAGATAATGAAGATGAGGAAGAAGAAGAAGAAGAAGAGGGTGATGAGGAAGAAAATGAAAATGAAGAGAAAAAATAAGCTGATGATGCTCCAGCTGATGATTTAACATAAATTACTGAATAAATCAATGAATTCATTTTAGATGTGTTAGGTTAAACTGTGAATTCCTTATGGTTAAGTTTTAAGGAAGAAAATCGATAGTCTCTAAGTGAATAAATTGATAAGTTAAACAAAGAAATTAATGAAAAGAAAGTTAATTAAATAAAATTAGATTAAACAAAAAGGTTAAGTACATAAGTTCCAATGATGGTACAGCCATAGATCTAACAAGGATAATAAATGCCTATGTAATCATAATTACCTATTTAATAATAAATACCTATGCAATAATAAATACCTATGTAATAATAAATACCTATGTAATAATAAATACCTATGTAATAACAAATACCTTTACAACAAATGTAAATGTCAAATCTATAACTGCCAAATTAAGGATAACTTATGTAAGCTATGCCAGTAATTCAATAAGGATACAATTTCTAAGAAAAGACAAAGAAATTGCAAGAATTATAAGTTTAATTGGCTAAAATTGATGAATAATCAACTTAAGTTAAACGATTGATATCTGGTATTATATTATTACTAACTGGATATAATATTGATGATTTGAAAGCTTAAAATGATGGTGACAAAAAACTCTAAGTTTTATGTTTCATAATAGATTCAGTTCTCTTTAAGAATTTAAATCTTTTACAATATGTGAATACAATTATAATTAGAGAATTATTTTAAGAAATACAGAATATAAATAATTGTCCTTTAAAAACTATTACTAATTAAGATTTCTTATTCTAAATTGAATCCTTATTATACACATTGACCGGCCAAGATCCTAGTAGTGAAGTGAAGGATAAGAAATAAAGAGGTGGAAATGCATAATAAAAGGAGAAATAAGCATCAAAATCAGATCAATGGACAATAGCATTGCCAAAGAGAGCTAAAATTGTTGAATTACCTATGGGAGTAATTAAATGTATTTTCGGTTTGGCTAGTTATAATTTTGAATATGTACCAAAATTATTAAAAGAATTATCTGTTAGTGAAAGTGCAATAAAGATAGTTGAATAAATAATTAAATAAGTTTAAGATATGGGAGTTTTTGGAGGTAAATAATTAGCTATTGGCGGATCTCAATAAGATTCAAAAAAAGCAAAAGAAATATAAGAATTAATGAAGAAAATTTAAGAAGGAACAGCTACTAATTAAGATATGTTTAAAGCTATTGATGGTAAATAATTGTCATTTATATTATTTAGAGGATGGATCAAAAAGTATTAGTAAGACAGAATATGGTACCTTAGCTAAGAGATTAGGAATGAATTTATCCGAACATAGAATTAATGAAATCTTTGCAAATATTAAAAAAGGAGCATCTTAAACCAACTAAGATGCTTTAAATGAATAAGAATTTGATTTAGCAATGAAATATCTTTAATAGAAAAACACTGATATGGCTTTAGATTTCCTAGGAATTTCACCAGGATTATTAACTATGCTTTTAATACAAGGAGCTATTATTCTTTTATTGATATTTATATTTATATTCCTGGGAATATAGGCCTTTGCTCTTGGTGGCACATTTGGAGCAGTAGTAAATAGTATCTTACCTATGGGTAATAATAATTTATTAATTAATTAGCTGCTGGAGGTGGAGCTGGAAGTAAAGCCGAAAAAGTAAGTGAAAAAAAAGGAGATGATGACTAAATTGGAGATTCAGTCGATAAAACTTAGAAGATTATACAATCTGATACAATTTGATTATTTATATATATAAGATATTAATATGATCAATTAGCAAGTTAAATTAGTTTATTTAAATAACGATTTGGATTTGTTCTAATTTTTTTTATAGATAATTTTTTCTATAATTCTTATCTAATATTTCCTCAATTCTAACTTTTTTATGGAGCGCTCTTAAATTTTAAAATATATTAAATTTAATATCTTATATTTAATTATTAAGCTTGAGAATCTTATCAGCATATAATAGTTCCTAATTAGGACTTAAAGTTGAGTTATAAATAAGTATATTTAAATATTATGGTATTAAAATAAAATATTTTCAATCTTAATATTTTTAATTTATATTAACATTTCTTTGTTTACTTGTTCATAACTTTGTATTTTAAATAAGATATTTTATTATAGATTGTTTTAATTAAAAGAAACAATAATAAAAATAATATTCAATACAATTTCAATTAGTAACCATATACATCATTAAGTAATTATGATGCAAAACTTACGCAATCTTAATAATCTTTGTCATTAAACTAACTCAATTTTAGTATTAGTTCAATAACAAAATTACTTGTTATAAATTCTTTGATTTTTTATTTCATATCTGGTAGATTTTAGAAGAAATGAGAACAATCAAAAATACAGCAAAGAGTTAATCTTACATATTCCTAATATAGATTAATTAAATACAATGGTAGGTTTTAATTTAAGGTTACACATCTCTTAACAAAAAATTATAAACCATAAAACAGTGTCTCCCAACTCATAAATTGGAGTTTTAGGATCACAATAAGCATGTAACATACACGTATAGAATGCAGTCATAGTTTCTTTCAACCTTTCAGCATAATCCTAATCGATACTTGCTTTACTCTTGGTTAAATCCATACTAGCTGCAAAACCTAATTTAAGAATTTCTTTGAGATCATTAATAAATAGAGCTGATTTGTCTTTTAAACCTAATATGATGTCTGCAATAGCATTATAAACCTAGATTTTCAATTCTCTATTGAAATTCACATTCTTTATTAAATTAATTTTGCATAAATACCTTAATTAATCCAAAAAAATAATTTAATATCTTCATATAGGGAACAAACTCTTCTTCCATAGCTCTAGCAATATCAGATAAGCAAAAAAGTGCAGTTTTGAAACTTTCCATATCTTCTGATTCTGAAAGTGGTTTATTTAATTCAGAAATGATTTAAGTTGAATACTTTGATAATTTCCTTTTAAATGCATAGGCAATCCCAGAAAGTACATAAAAATAATCATTCTTAACTCTAGAATCAACTTTTGATAAAGTTTTCATAATGTCTTCAAATTATTTTTCAGAAGTTGTTGAATCATCTAATCTTACTACACATCCATGCATAGCACTCATTAATCCCATTTCAAGATGATATTTAATTTCTGTTGGTACCTAATTATTACCTTCTAATAGTTAAATTTATTGGTAAAACTGTAATAAGTAATCATTACATAATTTTGTTTCAGTGACACTATAAATTATATTTAAGATTGCCATAAATGAAGTATCAATAAGTGATATCTCTGAATTTTTTATATCTGGCCTTACTGATGTACTTGCTAAATGTTAAAGGATAGAGAATTTCTCTTATGTGAAAATACTATTTTAAAAATTGCCTAATCCTTCTGTTAAATAAACGAAGACCCAAACTAAATTTTGAACGATGGAAATTTTATTAGATAGTTAATCTAAAAGTGTAATAAGCATTTGATTAGCTTAATCATGCTCATGAAAACATTAAGGGTAATTTTCAGCTATTCTACTTAAAGTTAAAGTAGTAGCTTTTTTTACTTTAATATTTGAATCAACTAGACAATTAAATAAACTTGTTAAAGCAGATTTAATTAAAATTTCAATTTCTTTTGTTTAAACTTCAGCTAATGATCCAAATGCCATTACACTTGCTTTCCTGTATTCCCATTATTAATGTGCAATTGTGTTTTATATAAAATTTTTAACAGAATCATATGTATTAGCTCCAGCAAATTCAATTATGTAAGCTAAACCTTTAGATGAAGAATTTGTAACAGATAATCCTTGTAATTCATCATCTGCATCTCCATCATCCAATAATAGATTACGCATAAAAGGAATAATAAATCCTTCATAATTATTCTAAAAAAATGCTATACAACAATCTACAGAATTGGTTTCAGGTGTCTATTGATTTGTATTTTCTTATATTATTTCTTTCATTTCTGCACAAATAGTATTCCATATTTCTATTGCTGCAATTGTGATTTCTCCTTAATTTTCAAATGCTTATTATGTAGTTTGATATAGATCTTAAATGAATGCAGGTAAGAATCTAAACAATTGTTTGACATAATCAATTAAACATTGAAGTGATCTATGTTTAATTTCTTATATGTTTGAAATTGCATTTTATAAAATTAAATTTTTAACAAAAGTAAATATTTCCTACAATAGAATACTATAAATTTACTTATGAGGTGAACAGATTATTCATAAAATAGAGTGAATCTTATAAGGCTTTAATAGCAGTAATTCTTATTTCAAGATTCTACTCATTTGTATCCATACCAACGCAAATTCCCATTAAAATAACTTTAGCATCTTATTCTGAAATACCTGATGATTGATGATTTTTCTATTTATTATTAATCTATATACAAGTGATTCACAAATATATCCTAAAGTCATGATAGCAGAAACCTTAACTAAAACATTACTGTGTTTCGAATTCGTAGTCAATCTTGATATAAGATCTGGCCATTCTTAGCGTGGTAGTTCAATAGCACAAATTTCACTTATAGTCTATATTTACGTAATTTATTTATTTACATTTGCTGCTGATCTTCTAATCTCATGTTCACCATCAATTAATTAGTCCATGAACTTAATTTTTACTTCATTTTTAGTTAATTAAGAACAGACTAACCAAGTGATTTGGTTTGATGGATGCTTAAATTTATCATATTAGAATATTTACCACTAATCCTACTAATCGTTTCACTAATGTACTACATGCAATACGCACACGAGTCTAAATTGAGCGATTTGCAAATGCAGATGCGCAATATGTCATAAATTCATCTGTGCATTCATCCTTAAACTTTAGGAGTACTTTTTCAGCTTATCCACGCTAATTGTTGCTTTCAAAGAAAGCACATTAGACCAAATCTAAAAATTGTTGCGGCTACATTTTATGTTTAATTTTATAATCAAAAAATAGTAAATTTGTATTCTTAAATTATAAATAAAATAAATAAATTATATTTAAATTTATTAAAACCCATAGAGTTTATTTAGATTGCACACACAAAAAAAATATATAATTTCCTAGTTGAAATCCTTGAGTTTTGCCAACTATTTAGTGACATTTGCATTATTAACAACTCTTAACAACACAACTTTATTAATATTGAATTTTTTTATTCATATATTTTCTATTGAAAAAGATTTTCTATATGGGGATTAATCCTTGTATTAATTCTATTTAAAATGAATTTCTCTTTAATATTCTTTTATTTTTATGCTAAGTAGCTTTTTTCTTAAATTATAAATTTTTTTCTTAGTCATTTCTTCAATTTGTTGTTATTAAGAACTAATTCCACTTTTAATAAAATTAGACTCCCTTATTGTAATTATATTAATGGAAATTTAAAATTTTATACTGAAAAAATTATAACCGTCTTCTCTATTTAATATAAAAAATAAAGACTTTTTTTCAAGCTATTTTTTCAATCATTTTTACAATATACTCAATAAAAATAGCTGTATAATTGTTTTTCTATAATGAATTCATTATTAGATAAACTCTTATATATTATAATTAACACTGAATATATTAATATATGCAGCTAACAAAGCTTTTATGAGGTTAATTTAAAACGAAAAGTAACTTTTTGTTTAAAATTAAGAACATAAATGTTAAAACGAAGTATAAACAACCTTAGAATCAAAAGTAAATGACTATATTGTAAGAATTTTGAAAAAGTAAAACTTGAAATAAATGATGATGCTGGATGCCTATCAAATACAACTTTAATGTTATATAAAAAAGAGAATGGAACCAAAATTTAAATCAACACAGAATTAATTATAAATGAAGGTTAGAATTAAAGTTTTCATAAAAATGATTTCACATTATGAAATACATATATTCAATTTGCAATAGAAGATTTTTGAGGTGTTTTAGTTTAATTACGAGATAATTGTAGTTGTAATGCATCCTTAACATCAGATTGGAGTTTAACCTATTTTCTAATAGTTTTTGTTTATCTATATTCATCTAAAATTAAGTGCGCTTAATGTCGTTATTATTTTTCATGTTATTGTTTATTGAAAGTTGATTCCATCATTATAGTTTTCTATTGGCTTACTTTTTCAGATGTAATTGTGCATCCCATATTTGTAATTTATTATATATTTAATAATTCATTTAGAGATATATTTTGTTACAGAATTTAACATTTATTTATTTTAAATAATATACTTTTATTTTTTATAAGAAAGAGTAGTTAAAATTGTTAGAAGAATACATTAGTAAATTATTTTACTAGTTTATTGTTTCTTGAATTTGAATATTCTGTTCCAAGAAAGAGTTCTTATATATATAAATTAAAATGCAATCAAATAATTTATAAATAAAACTTCTTAAAAATCTTTTTATCTTTTATTTCTAAAGATCCTTTTATCTTATTTAGACAACATATTTATGGGCTCTTGAACTTCTTTGAGTTAGGTTCCTTATAAATATCACATAATTTAGAATATACTAAGAAGCTGATCCTTAGGCCATCATTTTTTAGATACTAAGAGAGTATATTAAAACTCAGATTTGAGATAATTATTACAAATGTTTGTACATAATCTCTCCTATTTATTTAAATATGTCGAATGCATCGAAAGCTTAGGCATAGGCATTTGTTCCACTTAATTCGTAAAAAATACCTTGTAATTGATCGAAGTTATAGTAACACTATCAAGTGTATTTTACTTGAATTAATTACTGAGGCTTTTTATTTATAAATCTAGCCAACTATAATCACAAATAAAATTAATATTACCAAACTTATTCCCATTTCATCCATCTACAAATCTCCTATAAATAGATATACTAAATTTTCAAATTTTTAATTTTGATACCTATAAAATAATTTTTGGATGATATTTCTGTTTTTGTCCTTTAGATAAATTAAGCTAAGCATACTTTGCAATTTCAATCTTAAAAACCAAATAATCACTACAGGTTTAATATAAGCTTTCTTTAGGATTACAATTTTTTAAATAACTTCACAATTTTTAATTAATCAACATAATAGAAAATCTAAGTCTCTTTATACAAATTAAAATATAAACTTTCACTTTATTGTTCAAATGATAGAGTTTATAATAGAAAAAACTAAATAGTTATTTTTTTATAAAATTAAGATTTTTCAACAAGTAATAAGGATGAGACTGCCGCAATTCGTATTTAAATTAGTAATTATAATTTTATTTAAGTAATTTTAAGGTATTAGTCATTTATCTAATAATTGGTTTAGATTTTATGAATTATATGGGAAGTGAGCATAAATAGAATTGGATTACATAATATTTATACATCCATTATTATATATTTATATATTAAATGAAGAATTTAAAATAATTTAAGTCAAGGGATTCATGATTATTTTGATTAATCAAAGACAAAGATCTTTTCATTGCTTGATTGATACTCATAGCCTGCAAATTATTATTGAGCATTAGGATCTCTTAACAACTAGATATTTTATGCAATGAGTTCAGCATTTTCCTCATCTTCAATGATAATTTATCTTTAATCAAAATTATCATCACTAGGATTAGGAATGAAAGGAGCTTTTAGTTCCCTATTTTATAACTTTGACCATGGGAAATTTTTAAACCAAGGATGTAATTTAATCTCATGACCACCATTGAAACCGAGACGACTAGCTGGTTTGCGTTGGAGTAGTCTATTAACAAAGTCTACAGCTTCCACGCTCCAGTTTTAAGGTATTTCACTAGCTTTGATTTAAACTTATCTAGCAAGTATTTAATCGCGAATCTCTTGACGAGATCTACCAACATATGGACGCTATAGTTTTAACAGAATAATTTACTCTTCCTAACATAAACTCATAAGCAATGACTCCAAGAGCATAATAATCGACAGCAAATGTATGATTTTGTCGACACATGACTTCAGGTGCTTTTTATGATTTATATAATCAATAAATACCCATATAACCAGGAGTTCCTGAAGTATCACTTGAATTTTCTTATTTCATGACTCTAGCAATTCCTAAATCTGTTATATGAACAAATCCTTTTTCATCAAGGACCAAATTTTCTGGTTTAATATCTCTATGAATGATATTATTTGTATGTAAATACTCGAGACCTATGAATATAGATGCCACAAAGAACTCTGAAATATTATAAATAACTTACTAGTTTGTTCTTCATTAAATCTTCTCATTCTTCCTATATGAAATCTTAAATCACCTCCACACATATAATCCATTACGAGATAAAGATTTTCACGATCTTAAAACGCATAATACATATTGATAAGAAAAGTATGTTTAAGTTAACTAAGTAACATTCTTTCATTCATGACTGAATTTACACTTTTTTTAGTTATGACCAATGCTTTAGACATTTCTTTCATTGCAAATTGTTGTCCTGTTCTTTTAACTTTCCAAACTTTACCAAAACCACCAATACCGATTACAAAATCAAATGTAAAAGATGCTTTGTTTATTTATTTAGTATCTATCGCCTTAGGACTTACTACCTCGGATTCCTTGTTCACTTTACGAACTTAAGCAGAGTCATTTCTGATATGTATAGGTCCTGTTGGAGTTTTGGCTGACATTGCAATTGCACGAGCTTTAGCTATTAGTTGAGTCATTGAATCTTTTGATCCCTCTGAAGATGATTGTTTCACTTTCTACTGTTTCATTAATGTTGCCAATTTCGTTAAATCTATTGATGAATTTTTATGAGGGTAGAGAGCTTTGGGCAAACTCACTTAAGTTGGAGACACAGCAGGGCTTTGAATTGTATATTAAGAAGGGCTTTTCTACTTTTACAATAAAGTGTTGATCAACTTATTATTTGGACTGCTAGCCTAACTCATCTTAGGAGTTTGCTTCATTATATTAATTAATGAGTATTATTGAATTAAGAGTCTGAGGAAGGTAAACAATTATTCAAATCAATATTAGTTTTAACTAAAAATAGAAATTGGGAGATAGCCTAAGTTAAATCTTTTGTCTTGATTTTTGTTCAAATAATGATGAGAAAATAAATTTTGAAGATGTTTAATCAAACCTTCCCAAATTATTATAAAAAGGTAAAATACTTCAAAATCTGTAGGAATAGTAATAATTTCTTTAATATTAAGGTTTTTATTGTTTTTTGTAATATTATCTTCAACTTATTTAGGTGGAGATCTTAATTTTTCTTTACGAAAAATTCTTGATCAAAAAGTCCTAAGTGTGACGTGAAATAGCTTTCTAATTTTTAAACTAATCATATTAGTAGATTAGTAAATATGTAATTGAGAGTACATCGATATTAATTCATCATGATCTCAATCGTGAGAATTTTCATATGAGTTATAATCCAGCATTTTCCAAACAGTTAGTTTTGGTTTCTTAGCAATACAGAGATGAAGCAGTTTCTCATAGATATATTTATCTTATAGAACAAACAACTGATTATTTCAATATTATTAATCACAAAACTTTTGAAAAATGAAAAAAGAAAGGTTTAAAGAAACTTTGATAAATAATAAATTAGAGAAATAAAATAAGATCAAAAATATTTAAAAGGATGGAAATAAAAAATCAAAATCAATTAAATGAATTGTGAAAAATATGCTTTATTTTCCACGATATCAAATTCTCTTATTATATAATTAGCATTAAACTAGGAAATTTCAATAAAATATATTAAGACAAAATTTGAAGTAAGATTATAAAAATGATTACATTCATATCTGGATTTTATATTTAAGAAAACATTAATTATTGAATCTTTAATATTATGAAAAGAGTAATTTACTGTTAATATAAGTATCTTAAGTTCTCTTTATTAAGTTAAAACTTATAATTATTGTTACCATTTCTTTTAGTTTATAAGTTTAGAATAATGTAATGTAATATAATCATCTCATAAATTCAAATATTATTAAATATTTGGAATTGTCTATTCTTTAAAATTGATTTAATGAAGTTTGAAGTATATTTAACAATAAATAATATAAATTTGAAATTTCATATTTTTAACAATGTCTGATTAAGTCAAAGAATTGATTGAGGAAATGATCCCTAATGTAAAATAAAAATATAAATAATCTAAGATTAGAGAAGAGATTATGAGAGAATTGAAACCATAATATGAAGCTCAATATTTAGAATAATTGAATTAAGTAAAATAAGAAATATAAGGTTCCCAATTTATGAATAATTAACTAGCAGAAAAACGAAGAGAAGTTTAAACTTCATTTAATAATTTTAGCTAGCATAATAGATTATGAATTAAATTGAATAAGAATTTGAGTATGAAAAATAATCTTTGATTCATAATGTTTCTGTAAGTTTGAGTAAAAGCAGATCAATGCAAGTATTAGAATAATAGTATTATTTTGTAATAATAGATAGATTAAGGTAAAAAATATTAAAAGAGTATTCTGGGTATGTGGAAGAAGAAGTTAGAAAGAAAACTCATTTAATCAAATTAAATTGTTAAAAAATTTATGATGAGGAAAGATTAGAAATTAAAAACGAAATGACAAATGAATTTACTGAAAAATTGCAAATTCATTTAGAATAGCTTGAATAAAGTATTATCCATTTATAGTTCCAAAGCAAAATCTTAATTGACAGTTGACTATTAGAATCAAAGAGAAAAATTATTAAAAATAGAAGCTGAAACAAAATAGTTTTAATACTAAAAGGAAAATCAAGAAAATATTTATGGATAATAGATTTAAGATATTAATGAATAGGTAAAACTACTCCAAGATTAATTGTCATAAATCAAAGCTTTAAAACATTAACCTGCCAAACTAAAACCTTAAAAGAAAGAATCTATTCCTTAATAATAAAATGATACCTCATCTTAATTATCTCCATATTAATCAGCTATCAAAAATAAAATCCTTTAAGATTGTTTAGTTTATGAAGGATTAAACATTGTAAATTTTGATGAATTACCTGATTTGTTTCATTTGGAAATTAAATAAATAAATTTTGAGTAAAAATAATCACCTTAAAATCTAATCCCATAATATGAATCAAACAATATTTAAAAATCAGATATCGGTCAAACTATAAACACATAAATGAATACTCATGATAGTTAAATAGTATCATTTAATGTGTCATAGCCTTCAGTAGTCAAAAACACTATTAATTAAATTTAAACTCACAATAATTCAAGTGTAGCATAACAAAAATAATAATTTTCATAACATTAACAAATTTAAAAATAATCATAAATTTATTAAGAAAAAGAAAATGACCCCTCAATATAAGGAAATATTAATTATCCCAGACGTTCTTCGTAATCTCCAAATTTATAAAAAAGCAGTTAAGATGATTATACCAAAAAATCTACATCCATTAATTAATCTACAATTGTTGAAAAATTAGAAAATCTATGTAAAGAAAAAATTAAGTAATCTCAAACTAGTTTTAATTAAAGATAAACGAAAGTTTAATTACCTTAAGATAATTTTGAAGAATTGTTCTAAATAGATTCTAAAGATAATTAAACAACAAAAAATATTAAAATGTTGAGACTAGAACTTTAAACAAAGTTTTTAGAAGATATATAATTAGAAGATAATTATTTCTAATAAATTACCTATTTCAGACTTAATTTTGTTTAATAGTTTCCAAAAAATTAATAATCTTGTGTTGCATAACAAATTTAAGAATTAATTTCTATTTGGAACAAAGGTCATTTATCATTTTAGGAAAGGATAGATTATATTAAACGAATAATCAATAATTCAAATTCCACTTAATAATTAGAATAGATTTTGGATGAATGTTAAAACTATTATTAATAAAGTATTTATTTTCATAAAAATTTAATTAGATGAAATATTAATAGATAAACTTTAGTAAAGACAATCATTCAGATCATAGATTATAAAAGAGAATTATTTGTGTTAAAAAAATAAAAAGATTTTTTCCGCATTAAAAAGTTTAACTCACGAAATAAAAGGTTTACTTCAATATAAGTTCTTTTGGAGAGAAGTTGACGTTGATTAGATTATTATGATTGATTAATTTGAGTAATAATTGATTGAAAGAGAAGAAATGAAAGAAGAAATAAAAAAGAAAGTAGAAAAAAAGTTTAAATGAATATATTTTTCAAATTATTTATACTCTTAATAAAATTTCAATTTACTTAAGTATTTTTGTGAACTAAGTTGTTTCTTAAATGATAATTTGTAATTAATTTTATAGTCTAAATTTATAAATTAAGGTAAAATTATATTCTAATAATTAATAGATAAATATTCTAAAAATCAATTTTTATGATAATAAATAATTAATTTATAACCGTTTTATCAAAGCATGAAAATATTTTAAGATATGTGTAAAGGGAAAACAATTGGATGGATGGAAATAGATTAGAATCAATATCAAATATATAATATTTTCCATAGCCTAATTAAAAGAAGTTGATTGCCTTATTATCAAATAGTTAAAATCAGCAAAATAATAGTATGTTTATTTAGGCAATTGATAACTCAGTAAGCCTTATTGTTTAAATGATTAGAACTAAGAATAAATCTATATTTAGGAGGCTTAGACCCTAATTTCAGGAGATGAACTAATAAAAGATAAGAAAAATTAATAAAATTTTAAGAATTTACAGAATAAAGTAGAACACCTAAATTGAACAAACATTTTAAAAACAAAATTTAAAAAATATAATCACTTTGAATCAAATGAAAAGGGGTATAATATGCATTTAAAAATATAGCAAAAACTAAATAACTTCAAACCAAAAGAGAATTTGAAATTTTTCTACAAAGTATTAATAACAAGCAAATAAAATATTATTATTAAAGATCCTTTTGAAGATAATATAAATTATTCTGAGAAACCACTTAATATGATTGAACTAATTGGATAAAATGAAAATAATGAAAATAATGACTATTTAGATCAAAATATTGAATATGCAATAAAGATTTCGAGTTCCTTTTGCTCTTTAAAATTTTATCTTAAATTTTCTAGGAAATGAATTTTATACTAAAAATTATCAAATATTTTATTAAAAATTATTTAAATGGAAATCTAATAATCTTTGACTGTTTGTGTCACTGGTGCAGCAGGACAAATTGCCTACAGCTTTATACCATTGTTACTGTCTGGTTAAGTTTTTGGATAGATTAAAATAAACTTGAGATTATTGGATATTCCTAAAATGGAGACAGCATTAAAAGGAGTTGTTATGGAAATTGAAGATTGTGCATATCCTCTAATTGGAGAAATTTAAACTGGCTCAAATCCTAAAGAATTATTCAAAAATTGTGATTTAATTGGTAATAAAGTAATATAACCATTTAGTATTTTTGGGAGGATTCCCTCGTTTACCAGGAATGGAGAGAAAAGATTTACTTTAAAAAAATGCTAATATATTCAAGGAATAGGGGGAGGCTTTATAGGAAGTTGGAAAGGATGATGTGAAATGTGTCGTTGTTGCCAATCCTGCAAATACAAATTGTTTAATTTTAAGTAAATATGCAAATAAGTATTTTAACAATTTTAATTTAGAATTCCTCGTTAAAATTTTACATGTTTAACACGTTTAGATTAGAATAGAGCCTATGCTTAAGTTGCTTAAGCCTTAAATAAACCACTAAGCAGTCTTAAGAATATAATTATTTGGGGTAATCATTCTACTACTTAATATCCTTCAATTGAACATGCTACAGTTGAAGGTTAATCTTTTGGTTTACCTGATTAGGGATAATTTATAGAAAGAATTTAAAAGAGAGGAGCTGAAGTGTTAAATGCTAGGGGTAATAGCAGTGTATTTTCTGCTGCTAATGCTGTTAAAGGTAATTATTATTATGAAAAATAATTTTAGATCATATTAAGGATTGGTTTAATGGAAGGGAAGATACTTTACTATCTCTAGGAGTGCTTTCAAATGGAGAATATGGAGTATAAAGTGGATTATGCTTCTCATTTCCAATTAGATGTCTTGGAGCATTTAAATATGAAATTGTTAAAAGTTTGGATTTGAGTGACTTTTCTATACAAAAGCTAAAAGTCACAGAAGAAGAACTTCTATAAGAAAAGGGTTTGGCAGAATCAATTTGATAAATAAGTGTTTTATTAATAAAATAAAATAATAAATTAAAGATTCATAATATAATCAAATATGAATATAAATGAAAATCAAAAAGTGGATTCACATTTTTACAAATTTAGATTTTTAAAAATGAACTTTTTTCTTGTGTTTTTGTTTAACAGTTTTTTCACTTATCGTTTTTAAGGATTAAGGTTGTCTAAGGATTCCTTTTCTATATGTTTCTGTCTTATTTACTGAGAAATCGAGGCTATTTCTTTAAGTATTTAAAGATTCCGTTCTTCTATGAGAACCTTCCAAAAATGAGCCATTAGAATCTGAAGGTATGTCTTCATCAATAAATTCTTTGGATGATTGGATTAAAATTTTAGAAATGTCTTATTTAGAAGGAGAATGAATGTATAGTTTTGGATTGCATTAAAAAGGATATGCTTTAAGGCTATAATCATCTAATAATAGCTGAGGCGATTATTCTAAAGAGTTTTAATTAAAAGAGCAGGCAATACCCATCAAGAGATTAATTTTAAATATATAAAAAAATGAAAACTTCTAATCTTTATTGATAGTTAAAAAATTGAGTTTTTCTACACTAATAAACCATTCAATTAATATGAAAAGATATTTGAGACAGTTTTTACATACTACCATCTAATTTACATAACAGACATTAAAATGATCTGTATTAAATAGATTAAAAGATCGTTACAATTATTAGATAATAAGAAAGTAAAAAATAATTGTATTTATAATATATTTTGAAAAAGAACGAAAATTAATTAATAAATTTAGAGACAGAGATCTATTCCAAGAAGATTGTAAAAATCAATGAATTTGGTTTAAGTTTCTTAAATATTAGAGGATTCCATAATCAGATTATTTATGATAAAAACTATATAATTTTGTTTGTTTATTTAATGTGTTTGATATCAATGATGATGATGATGATCTTCAACTTAACCATGTTTTCTTGCTACAGCTTGTTTAGACTCAAGTTCAACTCTTTCAATATAAGTCTTAGCCTCTAAATTCATGAGCTAAATATGTTTATTTTATTCTTCATATGTTTCTAATAATTCAGTAGCAAAACTCTTTTCTCCAGGAGTCATTTTTTATACTCCCAAGTCACCTGTGATACCTATAATGATAATTAAAATCAAATATATTACTTATATCCAAAAAATGCTTAACTAAGAAGGGTCTCTCTTATTGCACTTTTCTAGAGTAATTAACAATTGGGTTTTTTAAATAATCTGGTTGGATATTCCAAAATCTTGCTTCATAAAATACTTCATAAGTAAAGAATATAGCAGCAAAAGCTGCAAAAATATATTTCGAATCGAGTATCTAATATGTTATAGCATTTTAAGCTGAATGCAAATATCCCTCGTCTAAAGATCACATTAATAATTACTCTAATTTATAAAGTATTCAGGCATCACTCCACAATAGAACCATAAATTTGTATCGAAAACATCCATCTATAAAATAATAATATATTGCTCTACCCTTCTTTTATGTTAGTAACCAATTGTTAAAGGTACATCTGGTCTGTCCCATCCATGACCTCCTCTAGTTGCTATGCTTCTTGATGCGCTTCTTCTTAATATCACACTTAACATTTTGATAAATAATTAAAATATATATATTTCTATGCAATACAATAAATATAAAGTTCAAAAAATTACAAACCATTATAAATTAAAAATAACATCTAACTGAGTCAATAATCAATTTACCTTTAAATCATGTCATTGAAAATTAAGTTGTGTTTTCCTATTGGTTTTCCATTTCTATATTCTCCTTGAACTATTAAATCTAGCCCTGGCTTAATATGATGTATAGCTTTAATATTTTAACCATTTAATGTATCATCTTAAAATTAACCATCATAAGTAATAGAGGGTTTACCATCTTTCATCGTTACAAATATTCCTTATCCTTATTTCTTATTTTTTTTCCATTCTCCTTGATATTCACTTTTATCATTAAAAATTTTCTTTCCTCTTCCATGAATGTATCCTAATACAAAATTGCCTTCATACTGTTCATACTGTTAGAAAATATATCCATTACAAAGTCCTATATTTTATATTTTAAACCACTTTAATATAGCTTTTCCATTTTTTTATTAATATTTTTAATCATAATATCCTACATATTAAGTTAAACAACCTTAATCATTCATTTCTAAGACTTATCCCCAAAAAAAGTTACCTTATTTGAAATAACCCTTATAAATTGATGAAACTCTATTTTTTCTCAAAATTCCAATTCCATCAGGCTGATCATTAAATGCTTAACCATAATAAAAAGAACCTTAAATTTCACATTTCAGATCCTTCCTGTTTTTGTTTTATTACATATAACTTTAACAATCAACAGGAATCATTTCAAGAATTTAGTAGTATTCCGAATACTGTTAAAACCTTTTTATAGTTCTATTATTTGAAAAAACTTCATATTTATCCACTTCTTTAACAGATTATTGCATATTAGACTCAAATTGGTTAATACTAACTTATTAAGATGATTTTTTTGTATTTTCTTATTCATCTTATTCTTCTTCTTCGATTTTTTACAATTTTTGATATTAATTTTAATTTCTTTCATTTATAATATTAATTTAATCTTATATAGTCTTTTTTTATCTTTACTTCATCTTAGGATATAACTCTTCTAAAATTGCTTTGTATTTTTACCTTTCATCTTCATTTAATTTTTTTAAGCTATCATCAGATAATAAATTTTCATAGGATGGATTTCTTAAGAAATCAATGAATTTCATTTTTAAAACTTCCTCTTCATCCAAATTTTTAATTCCATTAAACTTTTTATCAATTGCTGATTATTAAGACAGTATTTTATTACCATGCCTTTTATCTTTTGGAATTTTATCTAATAAATTCTTATAAATTTTAAGTTCTTCTTCATTTAATAAGCCAACTTGATTTTCATTTTTTAGGATATTTTATATATTTTGATTTAGTTTTAATTTATTCAAAATCTCTTTTACATCTATTATTTATTATATTTTGGTTGTAATAGGTTATTTATTTTTTAAAGTATCTTTTAATTATTTTAATTATTCTGTATTTAATATATTAAGTAGATCAGGATTATCTTCAATTTGATATTAATTAAAAATTTTATCTACATGCTACTTTCTTAAAATAAATTTAATTCCATCTTTTACATCTTAAATTAATTTTAGCTTATCTTTTTCATTTTCTTTCACAATTTCATCTACAATTAATTATTTCTATTTTTTTTTTAATTCATTATTGTCTTCAACATCATCAAAAATTTCATTTGAAACTATGTTATTTTAGACTAATTATTAAACAATAATTTGAATTATTTTTAATTCATTTAATATCTGTTTTTGATCATCTTCTTACAATTGAGTGACCCCTTCATTTAATTTACCTTTTATGATATTAATAGAAAATGGCAATTATTTATCATTATTATTTTCATTATAAATAACTTCAGGATCTTAAATTTATTTAATTGGCTAATATCTTTAATCATTTTCAAAAATATCTAAAACATATGTATCTTTCTTTCCATCTTATTCTTTATTCTCTGAATCATCTTTTTCAGGAATCTCAATTAAAAGTTTTTAATTATCATCATATTAACTATCAAAATATTTATTACTACCAGTTCGAAATTGATTTTGTTCCTATGATATTTTGGAAGGAAACTATATAGAGCCTGATATTTCATCATCATTTTATGGAATGGCTTAATTCTCTTTAGTAGAAATAATAATTAATGATTATTTTTGTTGAGGATATCTAGTTTAATTTTAATTGACTATATTCGGATTATTAATTTAAGTTAAAGTAAGTCCTTATTCATTAATTTAAATTATCTCTTACTAAACCTTAAATCCATTCTAAGTATTTGATCCATTACCTTCAAAATCATCAATTGCTAATAAATTAAATTGTTATCCTTCATTTTTACCAATTTAGTCTGAATTTTATTCTTCATTTTCAAAATGAATTAATTGTTAAGAATTTGATAAAGAAATTAAATCATTAGAATGATTTTTATCTGCATCATTAACAACTTATATCTTTTTTGCATCAAAAAACTAAAATTATGAAAATTCATTTTAATTTTACCTTGAAGGAAATACTTAATTAGGATCAATCTCTGATTTATTTTCCTCAATTTAATCTAATTCGATAATTTATAAGATATGTTTATCGAAATTATTATTTCTTAATTATTCTATATTATTTACTTCTCTTTGTTAATCATCTCTAATTTATGTAAGGTTTCTTTAAGGATTTGCATTAATGTCTACAGGTATAATCATTAATTAAGATTGAATTGGAGTAAGATCACTTCCCTTTTTTTAAGTATCTACGATAGGAGTTCCTTGGTGATATTATGAAACTAAATCATAATTAGTAACAGTAAGATTTGGTTTATTAGAATTTGGTTAAGTTTATTTTGGTTCATTAATACTAGGATCTAAATTAAGAGGATTATGTCTTGAACTTTCAAATATGTAAGTTTATGGTTTTTATCTTGAAGTTGCGGAATGATTTCTACTTGGTGGTAATTAATAAGGAACAACTGTTAAATTATGTTTTTGTCTTTATATAGTATCATAAGTAAAGTTATCTATCACTTAATTTGTACTCCTAAAACTAGATGCATCATCATTACATTAGTTGTTAAGATCTTCAATTTATTGTTTTGAAAGAAAATAACTATCAGGCTTATAACGACTATAGATATGATGATCTTCGTTATCATGATCAAATATTTATTTAATTATCAATGTAGATTCTGTTTACGATGATTCAGTTTTAACTACTTATTTTTATTGAATAAATGCTTCATATACTTTGATAGGTTCTTACTTTTCAATCAATAATGAATAAACAGCTTAAGAAAATATTCCAACACCTAATTATTTTAGATTCTCAATTTTTTTTAAAAGTAGTTGATTATTTAAACCATAAAAGTCAGTTATTTTATTTGGAAATATTTGATTATTTTCAAATACTTAAATCATCATCATTGATAAACCCCAAATGTCTATACTTTTTCTGAATTATTGATTTGAAATGTCAAACTCCTACCAAGAATCATTTCGAAAATCTAGATTATCTTGTTCCATTATTTTTTAGTATTATTCTGGGTAATAAAAAATTAAAATATTCTACCATTCTTTCTCAGGTTAGGATGTATATTCCTTTAGAAAATTTTAATAATGGGTTCTTGCACTTCCGAAATCTGTCAATAATACTTATTTCTTATAATACAAAATGTTGTTAGGTTTAAGATTTGTATGTTCGAAAGGAGACTTATATAAAATACAAGTAATTTGTAATAGTTATTCAAATATTTAAGCTTATTCTGAGAAATTTACAGTGTTATTCTTCAAATATTGAAGTAGTGGTTCTGCTTCTGGACCACAATCATACGTAATATAAAGATTTCTTCGATGATTAGTTATTTCTAGTTTAAAATTCAAAATTTTAAGAATCTTATCTGGATATTTGGAAGAGAGATCCCTTTACTTTTATAGTTCTTCATTTACACTCTTTTCCCAAGTTGACCATTCCTTTTTAGTTTCAAACACTTTTGCCTTAATAACTTTATTGTCTTTAGATAAAAATAATTTTGTAAATAGAGATGGTTTTGTAGATAAATCAAGTGATTCATAGATAGGATTAAAGGTTTTTTTAGTTGTGTTTTGCAAATTATTATTCATAAAAAAATAATATAAAAAATGTTAAATGATTAATAAATTACTTATTCAGTAGAAGAAATATTATTTAAAAATGCGAAGACAATAGTTTATAGGGCATCAGATAAATAGAAAAATAATTTTGTAGTGAAGAAAATCTCACTAGAATATAAAAATGAAGTTGATGTCTGGAAAGCAATCAAAGATAAATAATATTTTGCAAAGCTATTAACCTTTTTTACTAGCGAACATGAAAATTCTATAAGTTTGATATTCGAATATTTACCTAATACATTAGCATAAAAAACAGAAATGAACCATTAAGAATTCAAAAAGTACATCTATCAATTATTAATTGCAATAAATTCACTACATAAATAAGGATATGTACATTGCAATATTAATCCATAAAATTGTTTAATCAGAGATAATGAATTAAAATTATACGATTTTAGTGTGACATAAAAATTAAACGAACAAGGAAAATTTGAAAATATTAACAACTATACTCCACCTGAGATTATTTTAGGAAATTTATAAATTTCAGAATCTTTGGATATTTGGTCAACAGGTTGTGTAATATCTGAAGTATTATTGGGAACTCCATTATTTAAAGGTACCAAAAGTATTGATATATTGCTTTCAATAATTAAAATTCTTGGAACACCAACAAATCACGAAATGTAATAAATGACTAATTTTGCAATTACTGATGCAAATCTGTTAAAAGTAAATAAAATACCTTTGGCAGAAGTTTTTAAATGCAAATTCGATTATTATGTATTAGATTTAATTAGTAGAATGCTAATATACACACCTAATGATAGAATAAAAATTGAGGATGCTATTAATCATCCTTTTTTTTAATCTGATCCTATGCCGCAAATTGCGCATCATTCGGATATATTGAACTCATCTATTTAAAAAGAATAAGAAGATAACAAAAAGAAGGAAATAATCGATTTCGGTGAATATGGAACTTTTAAGTAGGTTAATATTTCCAATTGAATTATAATTTGACTATATTCTGATAATTTATAATGATATAATAAAATCGAGGAGGCCCACAAAAAAAATATACTCTAAATCTACATAACTCAGCTGTAGATTATATTGATAGAATTCTATCAGAGGTTTCAGGTAAATTGTCATTTTATAAAAGGAATGAAATGTCTTGTTTTAGATTCAGAAACTATTGGAATAATATTACTTATCTATTCTTAATCTTAAATCTTGAAGAAAGATGTCTATTTAATGGAAAAGATTGATGCTCTTGCTAGCACTAAATAAAAACTGCGGCACATGAAGGTTATCTATTTGATTCGGCCAACTTAAGTATAGAATGAATTTTAAATCTTTAGGAAAATTAATTATTTCTTCTTTAAGAAATTAAAGATAAAAGATTTTGTGAATATTATTTATTCTTTACTAATACTTAAAGCAATTATTATATTGAATAATTAGCAGAAGCAGATGATTCAGATTTAATTAAATAACTCCAAGAAATTTATTTAGATTATTATGTAATATAGCCAGATACTTTTACATTAAATATTCCATCTACAATCGCATTAACTAAAAGCGTTTCATAATGGAATTCAAAAGATGAGTAACTATTTTCGAGAGTGCTTGAGGGTTTAAGCTCAACTCTTTATAGTTTAAGAAGAATTCCTATGATTAGATATTAGGGATCAAGTGAACTTTGTGCAAAGTTGGCTTAGAAATTAAGCTAAACTATAAGAGAGGAATATGAGCAATCTTAATCTTAATTTATGCTGTCAAATTGTTTGTTATTAATTTTAGATAGAAGAGAAGATACAGCAACATTATTATTGAATTAATGGACTTATTAAGCTATGCTTCATGAATTGATCGGAATCTAGAATAACAGAATAGATATTCGTTAAGGTTAAAAAGCTTTAAATTAAAATGCAGTATAATTATTTTATGATATACTTAGAGTATCAATAAAACTGATACTGATAGTGAATTTGTCATATCCTCATCTTTGGATGATTTTTTTACTGAGAATCAATATGCAAATTTTGGAGAATTATAATAAAAAATGAGTTTTTATTTAAACTTTAGCTTTAAACATAAAAGAGTTTATTGATAAAGTGACTTAATAAAAAAAAGAAACAGTTTAAATAAATTCATTAGAAGATATGTAAAAAGCTGTTGATAAGATTCCAGAAATTAGAAAACTGAGTGGTAATTTATCTAAACATGTTGCCTTAAGTTGCGAATTATCGAAATTAGTTGAGATTAGATAATTATTGAAGGTATCTAAACTTGAATAAGACATTGCTTGTAATGAAGCAAAATCAGAACATTAAAAGGCTGTATTTTAAATGCTTGAAGATAGAACAATATAAACATATGAAAAGTTAAAGTTAGTTATGTTATATGCATTAAGATATGAGAATTGTGATAAAATTTCAAAGATGAAAGATGTTTTGAGAAATTTAGGTGTTGAAGATAAAAGCTTACATCTAATCAATCATCTTTTAGATTATTCTGGCAAAGCTAAAAGATAAGGAGATCTATTTAGTGATAAGAACATTTTCTCTAAAGCTTAACAAAAATTGAAATCGGTTTTTAAAGATGTTCCAAATATATATACTCAACATTAACCTTATCTTCTTAGTATTTTAGAATAGGTTCTCACAAATAAAATTAAAGATAATGAATTCCCAGCAACGAATTTACATTACTTTAGGGAAAGACCTGCTGAGATAATTATATTTTAAGTTGGAGGCACGTCTTTTGAAGAAATCAAAGAAATTGGATTATTGAATAAATAACGTATTTAATTTAGAATAAATTATTTAGCTAATTAACCTAGTTTTTTTTTAGGTGGTACCTTCATACATAATTCAAGAACTTTTCTTGCTGACATCATGTAATTATCATATGAGAACAACATAGACATAGTTGTAGATAAATCCAATCCTAGAAATGATAATAAATTTCATAAATTTTGATTCGAATTAAATTGATATTTAATTTAAATATACATTGAACTTATCAATAAGTATTATTATAATTAAATAAATAAAAAGGTTACTTATTTATTAAATGACCATTTAGATGATTGTTTTTAGACTGTTAAATCATCTGTTTCAATATGCAACAAACAGGTTTATTATATCTAGAGAAAAAACAAAATTATTCACATTTCTTTGCATTCAATATAGCACTGTATCCTAAAGCAAGAGCATTCTTATCAATATAAACCATATATTTACTTTAACATTTTTAATTTTAAATGTACTGCTTGCAATATTATTATTCTTATTATGCAAATCTAAAATAATTAATTCTTAACTCCCTTAATCACTATTGTGTTATCATATTAAATACAATTAAAAATATTGCTATTAATATATATTTGGTTCGTCTATATGCAAATTTTCTGATTAAGATGGTACAATATTGATTATTTTATTATAATAATCAATATCTTAACCATATAAATCAAAAAAGTCTAAAAATGTTTTACCAATTTCCTCATTCTCGCTATCCCTAATTCTTTTTATTTGTAGTAAAGCTATAATCATACTCAATATACAATAGCTATTCAAACCACCCTTATTAATTTACATAATACTTAGTAAGCATTCAATAGATTTATAGATTTAAAGTAGAATTTCAGCATCAAAGCTAAACTCTTAAATTATTTAAATTCTTTTTAAAATTCTATCATCGAATTTGCAGTTTTTCTTCCTTAATGATCATTTTTACTAGTTGTTATATCAATATATTTCTCTTAAAATTCTTTAGAACATTAAATTTTCAAGACTGGTATCTTTGCATTATCAATTACTCTAACATCTTTGATGAAGCTTGCCGTCTAAAACTAAATTCAATATTACTTTAAACTAATCTGCTATTTTGTATAATAAAATAAGCTCCTCATTCTCATTTGTTTCTATAACTATATCAATATCAGAATCTAATAAATTAAGTCCTGTTTAACATGATCCATATAGAAAAGCACGTGATTTAGGCTAAACATTTTAAACAATCTTAAAATATATTTTAACATTAGTACTTCATCAATCAATACAACTAATTTATCAATTATAGGTTTCTGTTCATCTAAATATTTACTTAATTCTTATGTAAAAGTATTTATTTCAAAAGTAAGTTGTCTAAATAATAAAGCTATATTTAAATACTTAATAATATCTTCTAAACTAATTTTATGTTAAGGTAACACTTAATTACTTTCAAAAACTAATTAGTTGTAAAATGGCTAATTTGTAAATTATATTTCTGGAACTTAAATATCAACTTCTTTTCTTTCCTTTATGTCTGTTTAAGTTTCCTATACTTATTTTTCTACAATTTTAACTAGTTTGGATATTTATTCAATTTATTCTTCTTATTTCTTTTTATATGGAGATTTAATAAATTTATTCTATTCCTAATTTAATAATTCTTTTATTTTATCATTGTAAGCAACATCATAAGGTGTTTGATTCTATTTATTTTTCTTCTAAAAAAGTAATTCCTTTTAGCAAATTTATTTGATTATATTTATTTCTCCTTTACGTGAAGCTACATGTAATGCGGTATCACCAAATTCATCTTAACCAGAAGCTCCATATAATTCTATTATTTTGGAAGCAGTCTTATAATTGCCTTGTTTCAAGGATTTAATTAAATGCTATGGTCTATCGAGAGTTGTTATTTATAAGAGAGTTTCAATAATATCCCAATTATCTTATTCAGATTAGATTGCGATATCAAGTGCTAGTTTAATTTATTTTGTTTCTATTTTCTCTTTGTATTTTATTATTTCATTCAAAATACTTATCTTAGCAGTTTTGGCTGCATATATTATTGCTGTATTCCCTTAGGTGTCTTTATAATTAAAATCTATGGATTGTCTTGAATTTCAATATATAGATACTTCAAAATTTGTTAGATACATTGTAAGTGATCTTCACTATCTCTTGTATATTTTATACACTCTAATAAGGCTTAAGAATAAATTGCTTATGATATTAAATTTGTTCTAATGTATTCCTCTAATTAAACATATTATCCTAAAAGAGAATAACTTTTTGAATACCTTAATTAGTAAATTCGACAATGTTTTGTAGGTGAATTGATTATTGATTCATTGAGTTAATTTACGTAATTTTAATAATAGCAAAAATCTCAAAATGAAAAAGATTAATATGAAGTAAGAGAACAAAATTTATAATTTATTTTATTTATAATCATCAAAATTGTAAGCAGGATTCTTATAAAATAAGAGTCCTTTATCCATTGATTAGGATATGAGCAAGTTCAAAGAGTCTCATATTCCCATCCAATTTCTAAGTTTTTACTCTGCCAATCAAAATTGACAAATATGGAATTTATAATTTTATTCTGTTGCTTTGATCTGAATAAGTTTCATTTATGAGAATACATAGTTCCCTTACTTTTAGAAAGCATGAAAGCATGCTTATATCAAATCTGAATTCAAATTCACTTTAATTCTTCAATACGATAATGTCAACTGAATAAACTGTTTCCTTTTATAAATATGTTTCTTTACCAACTATTATTTCTTTAAAGATTTCCACACTTTAGACTGTAATTCATCCATTTCAATATAAAGAGTTGGAGTTCTAATTTAAATGAGTTTATTACTTGATCCAATTTATATTACTGATAGCTAATTTTTCATCATAATAGTTGAGGCTTTTTGATGTAGATTAATTATTAACATCATCTTTTGTAGAAGCTCTTCTATAAACCATAATATCAAAATTTCGACAAAATTAGCTAGATTCATAACTCGTAGTTCTTCCCAAAGTAAAGTTTGAGTCCTTCGCTTAAGTGTGAGAATGCATCATTTAAACTTTTCTTAATATGGAATACTCATTATTTGCCACTACTTATTTCATTAATTAAAAAAAATGCTTTGATGCATTTTTTATTGAATTAGGTAATTTTTATACAGAAGAATCTATGAAATAATATAGACATTTAGATAATGTAAAATTTTGAAAAAAAGAGTATGAAGATAAGAATTAGGAACATAATAATTTCATTATTTTTCATTTTAATTATTAAATAGAAATTATTTGTAATGTAATGTAAAAATAATATAGTGGTTCAATTTTAGGGAAATATATTCAAAAGAAGTTTATTCTCCATAAAATTTTTTATTTTAGAAGATGAAGTTTATATTTATTTAATGCACAATCATTAAGCGAGTTAAATTAGAATAGTTTATAGTTCTATATTTAGTAAAATTTAAATAGAAAACAATTATATTTTTAGACTATTAATACTTTAGAATAAAACTTAAAAATGAGGATAAGAGATTGATTATTAAAAGGATGAAAACTCAAAGAAAAATTTAAGGTGTTTTAGATTATAGACATTAAATTAATCAGAATAATTATTGAGTTATTCTTGAGTTACAGATTAAAGTTATTGATTTAATGATTTGGATAAGTTTATATAAGTAGAATATATTGTTTAATTAAGTAAGGAAACTTAAAAATAATTAGTTGAAAGAGATAAAGTATGACTCTTGATATTATTTGCCATAATATTATTTATTGATTTTATATATTAAATAAATTAAAAAAGATTTAAAAATGGTATTGATATACTTCTATTGATTTAGGGAGCCCATAAATCCTTAAGAATGAAGAAAAGATTAATTAAGGCTAACAAATAAAATAGACCCTTACCAAATTGGTTCAGATACAGAACAGATAACACAATTAGGTATTTGCACTCTAATATAATTTAGGTATAATTCTAAGAGAAGACATTGGAGAAGAACTAAGCTTAACATCAATTGAGACTTAATTATAATAATTCCATGTACAAGATTGTAGAAAATACTCAATTAAATTCTCCACTTATCTCTTATTAAAACTCTAAAGTTGAGGGACATTTAGTGAGTTCTCTGATTAACATAGTTGCATAACTACTTTTCTTTAATTTGAACTTGATAAGTAAACCTTAATATTCTCCTTCATCAATAAGTAATTGTCCAAAGGAATCAACAACATCTTGATCTTTATTCTAATATTTAAACAATTGATGTTCAACTTGGGTTGGAATTTAAACCTAAATATATTGAAATGCTTTACAAGATATCTGAAATTGCCATCAATAAAAAATTTATTTGAGGCTTCCTCAAAATCTTATTTGGTAATTAATTCCTCTTAAAATATTTATGATAACAATTTAGAAACTATAGATTCATCTGGGATTATTATTTTATGTCCGTAGATTGGCAATACTACTTAATCAAATGTAAATTATGAAATATTTTCTTCAGTAACAAGAATGCATGCTGATATTGTTGTCTTTTTCTATTATTTTTCATCATCTTCCACTATTTATTAAATGATTTCTTCACCTTCTTCTTCTGCTCCTTCCTCTATTACATTTGCACTTACAATATCACCTACAACTATTTTACTTCCGTATTATTATAATCTCATAGATGCCATCTTATTCCAAATATAACTTTAATATGCATGCAAATATAGTTCCCTTGCATTTCTAGGTAATGATTATAAGGCTGTAAAATAATTATGTGCTCCATTTTACAATAAACTGTCCACTAATTATTTCTCTATTCTTAATCTTGGATTTATTAAAGATGACATTGTTACAAAATCATCATGTTCAAATAATTAATTAACTTTTTCTTAATCTTCTTATTGAGATGATAATATGATCAGTCTAATACATTCCTTCCAATTCTTTCTAATTATCTCTTTACCTATTTGATGAGTTTTTATTTTATGTTTAGATCCAAATCTTTGTAAACCAAAATAATTTACAAAACCATGTATTTTTAAATTTTCTATATTCTTTGCCAATTCCCATTATTAATTTTAAGATAATTCATTTAAGAATCTCAAAGTAACAATAAATTGATTTCCATATAGATCTCCTAATCTTATTCCTGAATCAGTATAAGAATAATCTGACATCAAAATGTTCTAATTCCAAAACTTTCTTTCCTATATGTCTATTAATTAAGATATTTCCATTCCTTATAAAGTAGCCCATTAAGTTGTAACTCCTCTTTTATCTTTTGTACCTGCAATAGCAAAATGTTTATTTGATAATCCTAATTATTTTGATATAAACATTCCTGCATTAATAGAATCCAGGTTTCTTTTCATTAATAAAAATTTGACGAATTTCTTACTTTCCCCATAAGCTTTATTTGTTGTCTAATTAGCAACATATTTTTTAAAGTTTATATTACTAGTTTTAATAAGTATGTGATCTTAAAGAACTTATTCTTGTAATTTTTCATTAGCCTTATCTTCTTTCTTTTCTACTTTACTTTTTTGATTGTGAGCATTTTTAGTAAATGATTCAAGGAAAGGGATATTTTATCTAATTAATTGATGTACTTTAATTCTATCTTCTTTTGATTCTGGTAATGCAACTTTTGTTTCAAATTATACGCATTTACCAGTGGCCTTTACTTTGTCGACTAATTATTTAAACTATTCAGTGACTTCTTGACCAAATAAATCTATTGATTATTAAAGAAATTCTTCTGATAGAGATAGATTTGCAAAAGGCAATGTTTTATCTTTTTGTTAAAATTTTTATTCTTATTTTTAATCAAAATTGTGCCATTTGGTTTTATCAGAAATGATTGCTACTTAATTTTTGGGATCAATTTCTTAAACAATAAAATCTGTAAATCGATGTTTGAAAAGACATTTAAATTGCTATCCTTCTTAGAGGAAAGTTTCGATTCCAACAGCGGATTCCATAAATTATAAATTTAATAAATAATTGAAAGACAATAATAATTATATAAAATGTATTAAGCATTAAGAAAAAGTAAGAATAACTATAGAATGAAATAAATAAATAATTTGTATACTAATTTTTATTATATTACATAATATAATGCCTAATTTCAATTTTGCTTTACTTTATAGGAATAAGACACTTTAGAGTCATATTGTGAAGAATATAATTGCAAATGATGATATTTTAGTGACAGGTGGTCAAAATGGAGAAATAATAATTTGGTAAAAGAATCTGAATCCAAAGATTGTAATCTACCCAAACCTTTCAAATGCATATGGAAAATTATTGACCATGAATATTATTCGCTTGTCATTTATTAACATTTTAGATAGAGCAGAAGAATGTTTACTGACAATTCATGAAGATAAGAGAATAAGAATATTTGATATTCATGACGGACGTTGTGTTGGTATATCAGCACATGATAGTGCAGGACCAGTACAATATTGCGTTCCTTTAAGTTCCAATAATTGTAGATTTTTGATGTTAGGAATGTAAAATGGTTTGAGTCTTTTTGATCTTTGGAAAATGAGAATTGTAAAATAATATGAATGTAAAGTACGGTCATTTTGTTAACTTGATATTAATACCGTTTGTGTGTTGGACCAAGAAAACGTTTTACATCTTATTAATTTATCTCCTCTTAACAATGAAAGATATCTGAATTTTAAAGAATATAAAAAGAAGAGAGAATAAATTAAATTAGACTTTCAAGAACTTAATTTAAGTGATGGATTAAAAAAACTAAAAATTGAAGGCATATGTAGTAATCATATTCGACATATGAGTTTTAATCAAGAATTTCAACATTTAACTATATTGATGCATCGTTAAGTGTATTTAATCTTTGATATTTTTGAATCTCCTTGGATATTATGTGTTAGTTAATCAAAAAACAATTAAAAGTTTACTAAAGTAAGTTATTCGAAAGATCATATTTATTTTACTACAAGAAATGGTAGTGTACTTGGTTTAGAATATAAAGATATTATATATTTATTATCAATAACGAAGGAATAATCTGATTTTGTTTATGGTTTTAAAGAATTTTAATTTACGAAAATCGCAGGTTCTTAATTTAGCAGATTGTAAGTGAATTTTTAAGAGTTGATTTCAGGATCGGAAGATTAAAAAGAGATTAATGGTATATTCATTTTAAAGAATCTAGTTTATCAATATAAAAATAAATGTTTGTATCAATATAATTTAAAGGATGTTATTTTAGATATGTCTTTGATTTTAATAAATTAACCAGATTCAGACATAAAGTTTAATGGATTTAAATGGTCATTTAATAGATTGTCTGATTTAATTAAGATTCAAACATTAAAATAAGGATGCTCCTAATTTAACCACTATAATTTATAAGAATCTTACAATGATAGTTTATTATGGAACTTAGGTTAGATAACATCACAATAGTTTTAGACTAAATATTTACCATACATAAATATTGATACCAATGTAACGAGTGCTTTTATGAGTGTGAATGAAGAGAATCAAATATATTGGTTTGGTTGTAGTAATGGTATCATATTTGGATTCCCAACTATTTATAATAGTAAGACCTACTTTATTTACAGAATTAAAATGGATGAAAAAGCAGTGACATTTATATATTAAAAAGGAAAGTATTTAATAGGGAGTTCAGAGAGTGGATAATTTGTAATAATGGATTACAGTTTAGTATTTAATGAGAAGATGGGAGAACAAGAAGTGGAATTCATAGATTTAGAACCATCGTAAAGGATTTACTTTCCAAGTTATGCTTTAAAAACAATTAGAATTCATAAATTAGAGAATGAATCATATGAAGAGATTCAAATAAATAATTAGTAATAGAAATTTTAGAAGATTGCTATTTTGATGGAGAATAATGTTATATTAATTATCAATTTGTTAGATGGAGGAGTGCAATTAAAATTGCATGGAATAAATCAATAGGTTTTAGGTTTATATTATGAGGATTAAGGAGATTAATGGTTTGTAGTTGTATAGAGTGGAGAAAGTTTTGTATATGATTATAAAGGTAGATATCTGAGAACTTTAATGATAGAGTAATATCATACATTATTTCAAGTTGAAAAGAAGTTGAATAAAGTAAAAGAAAAGATGATTTGTCATCATAATTTGAGCGAATTCAAACAAGAATTTAATAAATCAATAAGCAAAGTCTATAGGTTGTTAGAATTTCAATAAAGAAATAATTATATTAAGATGTAATCTCCTTATCCAAGTTTGTATGAAGTAGGTGGATAATCAAAGTAATGGTAGTTTGAAGTTGAATAAGCCCCAAAAATGTTGTATTTGATAGATCATAATTCAGTCAAAAATAATAAAACGATGTGCAAGTTTGTTGAAACTAATATAGGGGAATTAGAATGGTGGGATTTAAAGAAATAAGGAGATAATAATAATTAAAATAGATTATTTTTAATGTTGCATCCTTGGGAAGCAGATGCTCAGTTAACATCTTCCTTGGATTAGATTTTAAATTATAAGAAACCCACATTTTCTCCTTTAATTGGTGTGTAATCTATGGGCTTTTGTGTAAGTTTTTCATTATCTAAAGGATGGGATGTATCACCATATTTTACTTCATAAAGAGCTATGTCTTTGATGCATTTTTATCTGTCTTGCTTATCTAAAGAGGCTTAGGTATTTAATAATTTAATGATTCAAACTGTTGAGTTGCTGACAAAAAAGAAATAATTATTAGATGCTAATTTTAAATCTATGGATTTGTTTTTGTTAGCATAATACACTATTGATGAATAGAATGAAGTTATGAATGCTGCATGTAATTTAATACTTTCATAAATTAGAAAGTCTGATTAGGATATGCAAGAATAGCATAGAATGATAAGAGAACTCCTTGATTTAAATAAGGAGCAATAAGGACACACTTTTTCCAATGTTGAAGTGATACTTCTTATGTTAGAATCATATTTAACAGGGATGTGCTAATAACTTAAATAAAGCGAAGAATATAAAAGGAGAGTTATTCAAGGATTACATCTGAAGAATTGTATTGTAAATCCTCATCTATGTGCACCTCTTCTTAAAGTCTTTGTAGATGTTTAATAGCATTTTCGAAATTCATACAATCCACCTGATATCTTTAAGAATTTATTCTTTATCTTTTTTCAATACAATACTGTAATAGATTATTCCGAAATTCTTACTTAAAGTGGTTAATAAATGCAACTTATTAATCTATTAAAAGAAATCAGTAAATAATCAGATGATATGAAAAAAAGAATGAGACAACTCACAATTAAAAGTATTATTTAAGTTGCTTCTGCAGCTCCTGTAGAATTTACCAAAATATTGAATAAAGACATTTAGAATTTAGAAACTCATTTATTATATCCATCTTCTATTATTGAAATTATACGCAATTACATTAAATCATAACACAATAACATTCATAAACAATTACCATTTCTAATGGATATAATACTAAAAAGTCTGGATCCGAATAATCCTAATTTACGTAAAGTTTGTCATAGATCTGCAACTTATGCTTTATAAACTATTTGTAAAACTTTTAAGTGTGTTTGTTTTCATTAATAAACTTAAAAGATAGCCATTGGAGATACATAAATCATTATCTATGATTTAAGAACTGCTGTTAAATGGAGAGTCTTAGACGGACATAATGGTTAAGTTAATTGTTTGGAATTTGATCATACAGGTAAGCAGTTAGCCAGTTTTAGTAATGCTGACTAAAAGATTAAAATTTGGAAAGTTGGATCTACAGGGTAAAGAATATATTGATTTTTAGATTCTTTGGAGCCATCATTGGTATATAAGGTAAACCAAATAAAGAAATATCAGTTAAATAATAACAATTAGATAATCCTTAAATCTCATGGTCTTAAGATGATATTAGAGTTAATTTAATGTAAAATGGGCAATCAGTTGTACAATTTCAAGTGTGATTAAACCAAATATTAGATATATGTAATAAATATCTACTATTTTTCAATATTATTATAATTATTATGAATATTGATTTCTAATACATGGAACTTCTTTCATCACATAATCTTTTTTGGTCATACTCATAAATTATTTCTCAAAAGCTGGAGTATTTTATATTGGCTATATTTAATAATTATAAGTATCTTACTTCCTAAAAGTTCTTCACTTAGTAACATTTCTCAGATATCTTTTCATCATACACTAATTTATTTTGTGATTATCCTAAAAATAAGTCTATAGTAGGAAAAGGTTTTCCATTAGGAGGTTTTTGACTCTCTAATCGCATATTATTAAATTACATTTGTATCTGTTTATTTCGGTATTTTAAATTCACTACCATATGTTGTCGATGAATTGAATTTCAATTCAGGAATTACAGTTTTATAATGACTTTATTTAAATTATTCGTGATGTAGGTCTCCATAATCCATGTAGAATTTCTAAAGTTATAAATACTTTTACATTGTAAGATGTCATTGGTGTGGATCCATAAGTTGCTTAGTATTTTGGTTTCTCGATGACATTATTTGGAAACGCATCAAATTATTTATAATCAGAGGCCATGGTAGTTTTAAATTCATTTAAATCTAAAGTTTGATATCGACCAATAGAATTTAGATTCATTTTAAGTTCTTAATCCTTTAATGGATTCTATTTGAATTCTTAATTATATTGAGATTTCCATGATATATTAGGTTTGAATGGTTGATATTCATATTTACATTTACATTTTCCACACGGACATTGCACACAAATGCATTTCCCTATCTTTTATCATTTTATTATATACCTGAAAGATGCATAACAAAAGCTTAATAATCAGATAAGTGTTATTCAACCATGCATTGAATATGATCATTATTATTATAAGTATCTTCAGGTGGTTGTATTTAGACTTATTCAATTTATTCTGTTAAATTATTTTAATGTTATGATTCAGGTTGATTAAGAACATCTTGCTGAGTGTTCATTTGAATATCTGGTTCTTTTCTTAAGGTTGTAGGGTAGTTAGTTTCTGATTCTAAACGAGGTAATGATTATGATAATGATTGAAAATGTTTACGAGCAATATTAGAGGTAGGCGTATGAAGAGGAGGAGTAGGAACAGGCTGTTAATATTGTTCTAATGGAATAGCTTAATTGCATCCTCTTGTTTTAATCATAATTCTTTTTCCTGGTTTGGAAAGTTTGGAGGAGGATGATGAAAAGGTTTATCGAAACAGTTGCATTTCCTTTTGTTTTTTTTGTTGAATAGTTTATCTTTCAATTTCACTTAGACGTCGTTATTTATCAATGAAGGATTCTTTAACATCGATTGAATAATGACCTTATTTTGGTTTGAGTTTTTAGATTATATGTTCAGGAATCATTGTTTTTTTTTTAATAAAAAATTAAAATAATCTTTTATTTCTTGATTTTTAAGCAATGGTGAAGATGAATGTTTTGAATGATTGTTTACGTTCAATCGTTAATGCTGAAAGGTAAACAATTGATTCAATATGATTTTAGATAAGGAAGAAAACAAGTATTAATCAGACCTACATCAAAATTGGTTGTGAAATTCTTGTAAGTCATGTAAAGACATGGCTATATTGGAGAATTTGAAATTGTAGATGATCACAGAAGTGGCAAAATAGTTGTTGAATTATTAGGTAATTGAATAAGCTATAAAAAACAGGTCGTATAAATAAATGTGGAGTGATATCTCCTCGTTATGATGTTACCTTAGGAGAATTTGAAAGATGGGCTAATAATATTCTTCCAGCTAGACAATTTGGATGCGTTGTTTTAACAACAAATGTTGGTATCCTTACCCACGAAGAAGCAAGATAAAGACACATAGGAGGTAAAATCCTTGGATTCTTTTATTGACACATTTGCATCAGTACATTATTATATATATAATTATATTTTCATTAAGTAAATACTCTACTACCATTACCCTTTTCTCTAAAAAATTGATCATTAAATATATTTACTACACCTTTCTTAAATAAAAGAAATCTCCAATCTATCATTAGCTCTCCTCTTCAAATATTAAATTATTTTTATAATCTTTTCTATATAAATCTATAATGATCCTTCAAACTATACTTTCTCATCGTGTATCTTACCTTCTCTTTATCATACGATTTCTATATTTAATAGCATTCCACTTCTATCTATATAAACCCTAATCAATAACTTAGGTATACTTAATATCAAATTTTATATATTGTTTGATTTTCCTATTTCAATGACTAAGATCCGCATATTTGATATGTTTGAAATATGAAAATTATTTGCCGATTAAATCTCACAACATCCAATATCTTTTTATATTTTTCAATTTATCTACTAATATAAATAATTATTCCTCATTTCTTCACCATCCTTTAATATTGAATTTATCTAATCTTTTAAATCTTAAATCTTGGTTTTACTTTAAGTTTTAATTATGCAGCTAAATTAATCATCAAAATATTATGAAATGATACAATTAAGAAATAAGTTTTATTATTCTTTAAAATCACTTAATAGTTTCATATTATCAATAAAATTCCTTTTCGAATTCTTATGATTTTTTATTTTTACTCTTAATAACATTATTATAAGTTTTATAGTGATTCTGAATTCTTAAAAAATTATTGTTTAATTTTACAAGGCATTGCTTATTTTATTTTATATACATCTTAACTTTTAGATAGATTGTAACTTTTAGATCTTACTCATTTTCTTTCAAATTCTAATAGAAGGTATTCCACTTAATTATCTTTCAACTTATAAATAATTCTTCAATTACATTTAGAAAAATATCAAACTTTAATATTATTATTTCTACTATTTAAACATTTTGTTATTTAATTATAATTCATTAATTAAATTATGATAAATAAAAGGCCTAGATTAAATCTTTGTTTTTTAGTTCTATACTATATCAGAAATCCAAGCTAGGCTAAATAAATATCCCATATACCAATATTGTAAAAATTAATCATATTTCATCAATACCGGACTTGGGATGACAAAATTTATTTAAATATTAACATTTTTTTATCTTAATGTGGTGAAAAATATTTCTATAATACTTCACTTTTCGGTTTTTAATTAATATTTCGTATTAACATCTATTTCTTATAAGATATTCAAATTAAGTATGAATTAAAAAAATACACATCTTCTTCATTTTAACACTTATTACATTTGTTTTGATTCTAATTAAAAATGAATGATATTATCATGTGATTTTATTTGTTCTTTTTATGGCTAAATATGATAAAAAATACATATTTTATAAATTTATGTATTTTCTTCATAATAACAAACTAGTATATAGTTTATAAAAAAGTAAAGTTTCTATCATTTTAAAAAAATAAAGTATTTGTTTATGAAAGAAAAATATGAGAATTTTTATAGTATTTTGTTATTATATAAAAATGAGTAGTTAAGAAGATGATAATCAATTTGAGCAAGAATATGAAGAAAATAATTAATAAATAGATGAATTCGAATAAAAGTACAAATAGAATTAGACATCTTCTGAAGATGAAGATCAATTTTAGCGGAAAAGCCTTTCATAAAATAGTAAGGTTGAATAGTTGCCACAAATACAGTATAAATGATAATATTGCAGTAGACCATAAAATAAAATAGAAGCAATTTAAAAATAATTAGAATTTTACAAGAAATAACCTCCAAAGACACTTGCAGAAGAATGTGAGGATGTGATAAATTCAAAAAATGAAACTTTGAAAGATAGAAAAATTAGGGAATTAGTCTAGAAGAATAGGCAATTATTACTTAGTTATGAGAAGGAAAGACAATCTAGAAAGAAACTTGAAGAACAAGTAAATAAAGCACTTAAAGAAACTGATGAAGGAATTAAAGCATTAGATAAAAGTCTTCCAAAAGCTCCGATACCCAAAGCAGATCCATTAGCAAAAGCATTAAAAGGGTCAGAATCATAGAAAGAAGATATTGGAATAACAGATGATTATAAGGGTAAATTTAAAGATGCAGATAAAAAAGTATAAGAGTAGCGTGTAAAACTATAATAAGTCAAAACAGAGTTAAATAAAGCAATAAGAATAATATAAAGGGAAGTAGGCGAGAATGTAAATTTAGACTAATTATTATTGGATGAAAATGGATGGAAAGGTAGAGCACAATAGATTGAAATCTTAAAATCAAAAGTGAAAGATTTAAATGCAAAGTTAGGTTCATCTTCTCAATATTCTGATGCCTCTTAGATGTCAAAATAATCTAAATCAGAAGTTAAAAATAATAATGAGAAATAATAATTTGAGTTATTGAAATCTTAGTATGAAGCATTAAAATAAGAGAATGAAAATTTATAATAGAAAATAAAAGCAGTATCAAGTAGGAGATAAATATTAGAAGATTAAATAAAAGAAGTAAAAGCAGAGTATGAAAAGAATAAAAAAGTACATTTATTCTCAGATTTGATTATAGATTTTATTAGAAAAGAGTGAGAATGATGATAAGTACATTTTTGCGTTAAAATCTGAGTTGGATAAATTGAAAAAAAATTAACCACAATAAGAAACGAAAATAGTTTATAAGCCAGCAGATGATGAAGAGACAAGAAAATTACGTTAAGAGTTGAAGTACTGTAAGGAGGAGATTAGTCGTAATGAATAAATGATTAAAGAGTTAATAGCAGAAGTATAGATGTGTGATAATTTTAGAAAGTAAATAGGGGTAAATAAGAATTGCCATAGTAATAATAATAAGAGAAGGTTTAATAAGTTAAGCCTGCTTAGATAGATGAGAAAGTTAAAAAATTAGAAGATGAGATAAAGGTATTGAAAAGAGAGAGGGATGAATTTTTTAAGACATTGATAAAAGATGTCGAAACATAGAAGATGATAAAAGATTTAACAATGTAAAATGTAAAATTACGAAATAAGATTGATGATTTAACTAAAAAATGAATTCTGTTCTTTATTTTATTAATATTTTCAAGAATATTGACTTGACATAGTCGGTCTAATTTTGGTTTTTTATTTTTTCTAATTGTTAGGAAAAGCTTTCCTTATGAAATATTCATCCCCTAATAACATAACCATTCCTACAATAATTGTCAAAATAAATTGCATAAAATTATAAGATCTACCATGCTATATATTTGTATCCTAAAGTTTCAATACATTATATTACCATTCTTAGTAAGTGAAGAAAATCCATAAAGTAAAGATTAAACTTATACTTATAAAAACTAACATAATTTTATGGTTTATGATTTTTTGTTTAAAAGGTCTTGAAGTGTAAATAGCAATAACTGCCATCATGAAATAGATTTGCATGCTTTTGAATAAGGTAGTTTATATTGTTCCTTCCTTTGAAAATTTACCATCTATTACACCTGGTTCATTCTCCCATTCCAGACTATTCCAATATAGAAAATTAATAACTAATCCAAATGAAGCCATCAAGATTTAGAAACTTAACACAGCTACATTAGAAAGTGCCATCATACTTTCATTTGGAAGATCTTGAGTTAGAGTGATTGAAGGTTTAGATAGAGATATCGATTTTAGATAAGGCAAAGAACCCACGTAATTAATGACAATATACTATAAATCTCCAAAGTTTTATCCAAAAGCCATTGAAATCATAGCAGCTGTATATTTTATAACACTCGCTCCAACATAATATTGAAAAACTTCTAATGCATTTTAAAGAGCACATCTTCCATCTAGTAGTACCTACCTAACACAATCTATACTATCATCTGCGCTTGAATAAGGAGCTGAATAAGCAGCATCGCTTTAAGCAAATGAAACACCAACATTTGCTTATTTTATAGCAGCACAATCATTAGCTCCATCTCCAATCATCAAAACCATTTTTTATAGATCTTGTAATTTTTCTATGACCATAGATTTTTATTCTGGTCTCATTCTTGCAAAAACTCTTGCATTCAAACAAATTGAAGAAAATAGTTTAAGATGAAATTCTTCATCACTTAATCCCCCTATTTTTATTTATTCAACATTATCGATAGGTTATTCAAATCCTGCAAAAGATGATTTACTAGGTTTTTTAATATCTTCGCTAGGTAATTGACTCCAAAAATAATCAAATGCTTTTCCACTCATAGCGAAACAGTGACTAGCACTAAGATTATCATTATCAGATATAATAGATCTTTTAATATTTTAAGCAGTTAATAAGTGTTGAACCAATTTCTTCATTACATTTTGATGATCCAAAATTTATTGATTTACATCTTCTACATCATCAACAAGAAATTCAATTTCAGTATCCTAATTTTATTGATTAGATTTTAAATTGTCTTCAAAAACATTTATTTCATCTAATGTCAATTATTTCTAATAAAATTAAGAATATAAATTACTTCTTTATCATGATAATCTAATAATAAGACTGGTTTATTATTAGGAATGATTCCACATTCACGGGCACATTATACTGTAGTCAAAGGATTATCTCCAGATATAATTTTTAGATCAAGATTTGCATTGTTTAATAAACCTATTACTTGTGGAGTATCATGTTTTAATTTATTTTCCATAGCTAACAATCCAAAAAATTAGATATCTGATTCGCATTCTTATCTACTGGCATTCATCAGTCTTTCACTTTCTTCTTTTGTTATTTTTTTATATCCAAATCCTAATATTCTTAATCCCTTCATCGTTAGCAAATTAAGTGATTTCTTAAAATCTTAAGGTATTGTATTTTAATTTGATAATTCTACCATCTTTTCAGGAGATCCTTTAACAAAAACAAAATAATCATCTTTATCTTTTACTAAAACACTCATCCTTTAAAGTCCTGATTCAAATTCATATAATTTCAAGACATCCAATGAAATACCTTCTCTATTTACTATTCGTGATTTTACATTTTAGGGAGGATTTTTCTCAATCTTAAATTCTGTAAATTTAAATAGTTCAACATCTAAACTATCACCCATTAAATCTCCATCTATCTCATATGTTCCATGACAGGTGGCAAATAATTTAAATTCTAAAGTATTTTTATAAGTAACTTAGTTTTTAGGTATAAATTTTCCAAATTTATTTTAGTTCCTCAATTAATAACCAAACATATCAATTCCTATTGTAGTTAATGTTCCTGTCTTATCAAAACAAATTGTATTAATTTTACCTGCCACAAGTGATTTACTTGGATCAATTCCAAATACTCCCTTTTATCTTAATCTAATTAAAGAATAAGTCTAACACATTGAAACAAATATTGGTAATGCTGGTGGTACTATCCAAGTTAAAGCATCCCAAAATCTTAAGAATATTATTGTAAAACTGAAACCTACAGAAATCATTCTAGATAACAAAGCAAAATAAACTATTAAAACACAGGTTGCCAAACAAATTAAATACTTTATTCCTTAACTATAAAATGGAAATGGCTAAACTTTTGGATACAAAACGCTTCTAAAGATTTAACCTTTAAAAGAACTAAATCCTGTTCTTCCTACAACTGCTATGACATATTAATAGGTAGGTCTTGCAAGTAATACTTTGGTACCTTCATATAAACAATGTCTTTTATCAGTCATAAAAGAAACTTGTTAATCTAGATCTTCAATTGGTATTTTTGGAATCGGTATAGATTCACCTGTTAAAGATGCTTCATTCATCAACAAATCGCCTGAAACCAACACGCAATCACATGGTAACGTCATTTTGTTTTCTATTGCAATTATATCACCTGGTACTAAGTCTTAACTTTCTATCTTCTTAAATTATATTCCTTAATTAAAAAATGGTTGATCTCCTCTATAAACTTAAACTTAGGCTAAACTCTTTGCCATTTCTCTTAATTTTTGTGCTGAATTTTGAAGCAACAAAAAATTTATTGTTGTAAATATTAATGATACTGATATCATTATTATAGACAAGATTGCCAAATCTTTATAATTTATTCAATGATTACCTTCTAATACCCATAAAAAACATGATAAATATTATAAAATGTAAAATGGGGCTGTTAATTCCTTCACCAAATATACAAATAAATTAGGCTTTGGGATGTCAATTAAGCATTTTCCGAACTCCTCTTGGAATAATATTGGCTCTAACTTTATTAATCTTAGGCTTACATTGTACACCTTTCGCTTACAGCAATTCTCTTTTAGTCCTCAAATCAAATTCAAGAGCCTTAAATGTATTCATTGCGCTATTATAGATGTATTTTAGTTTTCGATTTATGAAATAAACTTAGTTTTGCCTGTTTATTATCTTTGAAATGTTATTTGAATTATCATTATTTGTAATCCACATGTGTGTTGCTCTCTCTAATTATGATTCCTTAAAAAAAAACTATCTAACTAGCTTCTTTGACCAACTACAAGCTAAAGTGAACAAAAAGCTTGTAATGACAGAAAGAAAAACTCCAAGTACTATTCTCCTCTTTTATAATCTTATTGGTTCAATATTTATTATTGTTGTTGTCCCCTCGATTTCACTATCTACTACCATTACATTTTATCCTTTATCTAATAGGCTTGAAGGATCCATTATATATATTATTAATAATTGTATACTAAACCTCCGATTGAATTGTTTATAAATGGTGTAACATTCGAATTTAACACAATTCTTTATTGCATATTAATAAACAATTAAGATAATAAGTGAATTACAAATTATAAGGAAAAGATTTTATTTATTATATTAATGTATATCAGTCTTTCCTAAAATAATAAAACTTGGTGGACTCACACATCTCTTGTACCAACAGAAACTTAAAATTAAGTAGCATAATTAGTAAATGGGGTGGGAAGTTTTTAGAATAAAGCATCTTTAATATCAACATATTTGAGTTTAGAGGCAGTCAATCGTATTCCAGTTGCCAAGAAATTGGCAATTTATTTCAAAGCAGGAATTGTTGGCGCAGTGTTTTTAGGGTCAAGGTAATTTTGATGATAATTTGAAATAAGAATAGCAGCAAGTTCAGTATATTAGAGAAATGTTTAAGGATAGATTGGGAAAATACTTGATGGAGCTCCAATTTGGGAGAATAAGTTTGATGTACCAGAATTGGATAAGAAATTCTTCTTCATTGACGATGATAATAATTTTGAACCTTCATTGTGGCATCATGGAATGTATGCATTAATAAATAGAAAAGCAACTCAATTGAGAAGCCAAAGGTATTCTACAAACATGAGTGAATTTTAATCATTTAATGGATAAAATTTAAAATAAAATTAAATCTTTAAATTATAAATGGGACGTATGTAAGCCAAGGGAAAGGGAAAGGGTATCTCAGGATCAGCCCTTCCATACAAGAGAAAAGCTCCAAAATGGTTGACTCTATCATCAAAGTCAATAGTTGATCAAATAGTAAATTTGGCAAAGAAGGGTAGGGAAATGATTGTAATAAAAGGTTTGAATGGATCACAAATTGGTGTTTACTTGAGAGATTAATAAGGAATTCCATAAACAAGATTCTTGACAGGACAAAAAATCTTAAGAATCTTAAAAAAGAGAGGTATGGATAGGCAGAATAACGTAAAGGTTGTGCTCCAAAGATTCCAGAAGACTTATATGCTTTGATAAAGAAGGCTGTGTAAATAAGAAAGCATTTGGAAAAGAACAGAGGTGATATTACAAGCAAATTCAGATTGATTTTGGTTGAGAGTAGAATTCATAGATTGAGCAGATACTATAGAAGAACTTAAAAGTTACCATCAAATTGGAAATAGTAAGCAAAATATAAAATGTTTTAGTGTTTCAAAGACAGCATCAGCTTTAATTGGTCAATGAAGAATTAAATACAATATAGTACATTAATAATTTTATAAATAATGTTATCCCTTTTAATGTTTAATGTTTATGATTAAATCTCAGAATCTGCCACCAAGATATTGGGATGTAGCAGTTAATTTTTCAGTTAAATGTTCTAAGATTCTTTCAACGATTTCTTATTATCTTTATCTTTCGGTGGTCTAAGTGTCATAAGTGGATTCTTGAAGAGCACACCATTCATGTTCAGCATCAAGAGTTTCTTGAGCTTATTCTAATTCTAACTAAAAGCAAGATAGAATAGAAAGATTACTTGATGGACTTCATAGAAATGAGTAGCAGTTTCAATATTGGTTCTGAAGGTTTGGATTGATTATTCTAATTGATTCTTTCTATCAACCAATCTGTTATGTTCATTACTCAAGTGAGTAGAGAATTCAACCCATCTTTAAGCTTATCTATTTTCAGTATCCTAATCATTAATAAAATTAATATAATAACTTCTAACACAGATCTAGCTTCAATTAATTATTATCTAAGTTAAGATAACAATTAAAGAATTCTTTAGATGGCTTTTTGATCAACTTTAGAAGCTAATTCAGTCAAAGCGGTGACAATTGGTTAAAAGAGAGCACCATGACTTTCATTTTCAATTAATCTTTTTTGGACAGCTTCAAATTTTGGTTTGAGTTCAGCAAAGGTAGCTCCAAGAGATAAATGTTAAACTAATTTAGTAGCTTCATCAACAGCTGCAATAGCATCATCATGTTCACCATTCTTTCTAACCCATGTTTCATGAGCTTTGTTTCTGTTGGCTTCTTCTTAAGCAAATGTTCTTTCATTACTTTCAATATCCTATTTAATTATTTGATATGCGTACTTATATAGTTTATCTAACATCATTTTCAGCTTCTGCCAATGCTTTTTCGTTATCTTCTCTCATTTAGGCATTAGCAGCTACTTAAGCTGTATGATAAGCAATTGAATTTTCTAAATCTGTTACTATACGAGTGCAAGCAGCTCTATCAACTCTGATAACATTATCATGTTTATTTTAATCATCAACCAAACCAGCTAAAACTTAATTGAGCAACACTAAAATTTCTTCTGCATTTCCTTTTGCTTGTAAATACATTTAAACTGTTGATAAAATTGTATTTCCAAAATTGTCAGCATCAATCTCTGCTAATACTGTCTTTGTATCCTTTTGAACACCTATTACACATGAAACAATCAAAGCCAAAGCAATCAATTTGTACATAATTAAAATAATAACGAAAACGGATCAATAAATTAATATATTAATCAAAGGTATCTGTAACCATAACCAGTTGCAGGACGATATCCACTTACTCTACTAGGACTATATCTATAATTTGAATATGATGTTGGAGCAGGTGGTGGTATATATTATGATTAACTTCCATAACCTACTCTACTTTAAGGTCCTTTCACTACATGGCTATTTTAAACAGGAACATAATCAACATGTTCATCATATCTGTCTACTGGAATATATTCGACTCTCTTTTCTAATCTTGGAACTGGTACATAATCTGTCTCATGTTTAACTAAATATTATAATTATTCTTTCAAACCTTCTATGTAATCTGTATATGATTTCTCTACAGGTCTATATTCTACTTTTGTTTCTGGTACATAATCAGTATATCTCTATTCCACAGGAATATATTCAGACCATTATTCTCCTCTCATTGGAGCTCTTGACTAATATGAGTATGGACGATCATAAGGACCGTAGTAAGCAGGACTATATTAACTTGCTGGATAAACTGGCACTGTACGATCATAGGCACTTTAGTAAAAGGGTTTATAATATGACATTCCGATCACTTAAATTTATTTATTTTTATTTCTTCTAACAGAACTTTATTTTAATGTTAAAATTTATTTCTTTTATGGGATCCCTTAAATTTTTATTTGATAATTCTATATTTTTCAACCTTCAGTTCAGACATACTAGAAAATTTTTTTATTGTTGTATGATCTTGAAAAGTAAAATCATTGATTTCATTTATTTTTAAGGTTTTAAAGAATTCAGCTAAAACTTGAAATTTCTTAACGTTGAAAATTTTAAATAAAAGGGTTCTTTAAACAAAAGCATATTAATTTTTATATTTTAATAAACAAAAGTTGTTTCCATTTTACAATTTTGTCAATTTTTGATGTAATTTGATGATAACTTATAAAAAGTTTGCTTAATTATTACTCTTATTAGAATTAATTATTTTGTAAAAATATGAAAAATAATCAACCAATAGTTGGAAAGTTCATACAAAAGATTTATATAAACAAATTCTTGTATTCTTTTTATATATCAAATATAATAAGGAGAACAAAAGAAAATTACAATTACTCTTTCAAATAATTTTTAATTAATGTTGCTAAAAGTCATTACTAGTTATTTCCTGTGGTATCATAACTGTTTTTTAATTTATCAAAATGTATTTATTTTTAAGGAAATTTTATTAACACTTTTTTTGTTAAATCAAATGCAATTATTTATTTTATTTAATTACTGATCTATTTTAATGTAAACAATCATTGCTTTTTAAAATATATAAGTAATAATTAAATAACAAATATAAGTTATTAAAAGTGTAATAAATACAAAAATTTTACTCTAAAAATTACTCCATAAATTGATAAAATAATCTCATACTTGTATATATTTGAACCTTATAATTAATAAGTTGGATTTATTATTGGATGAAATAATTTATTCTAATTTATATTAACAAATAAAGAGTTGCTTTACAAAATGATTTAGAATTTGGATTTTATAAAATTTAAGAAATAAGCAAAATAGAAAAAAGTTAACGTTTTAAAATTTAGTATTTGAATGTAATATTTTAATATCTTTTAAATTTATCATTCAATCCTTATTCTGATTAAATGCAAAAAGGAATCGCCTTTATTAAAAGAGAAAAAGATAGAAGATATGGAAAACCCAAGGATTATCGAATTTTTTAAAATAACATATGTGGTATAATGTTTATTAAGTATAAAGTAATTATGATTAATGAAAATAATAAAATAATTATTAGTATTTTAATATTAATCTTTGACAATAATAGGGATTAAAAGCCGAAATATAAGGTGAAAATCGCTTATAAATTTTTTGATAGAGAAGATCCGAATTTTAAAGAAAAAGAATGTTTAGAAATATCCCAAGGGTGCATTGAGTGAATAAATTTTATTTGTTAAAGTTGAAGATATGATATAAAATGAACGAGCATTTTGGATTTTGGATTTTGGATAATGAAAAATAAAAATAATATTGCGCTTAGCATATTTTATAAATTTTGAAGTTTTTAATTCTAAAAAGGAGTAAAATAATAATCTAGTATTGTATTTCAATCACTTTTAGATTTTTACGTAGAACGATATTGAGTTTATTTATGAATTTAATTAATTATAGGTATATTGATCAAATTTTAATCATTTATAAGATGAGAAGATTGAAGAACAGCTGATTGTGAATTAAAATGAAAAAATAAAGTATTGAGGTTTAGAATTTGCCCTATAAATTGTTAAATGACGTGATATAAAATAAATAATAAATGATTTATTTTTTTGCACTTCTACTAGCAGTAGTAAGTTCCACCTACGTAGGTGAAGCCCTTTGTAGTACTTATACAACCAGTGCTGCTTGCGCATCATCAGGATATTGTAGATATGATGGTAGTAATTGTGTTGGGCTTCCTTGTTATTTGGTAAACGAAGTGGCAGCCTGCAGATCTGGACCTGCATCAAGTGGTATCCCTACAGGGGCACTTTCAACGAAATGTGATTCTTTGGAGTAGTTTAGTTTACAATATGATAATGTTTGCGTGGATAAAGGTGATGGTAAATTGAATTTTGCTTTTGTCCGATTTGTTTAGACCACTGATGGATCAGCAATCTAAACTACTGGTACACCATCCACGCCAATCGCATCATTGACTGCATCAGAATCAAATATGTTTGCTTTGTATACTATAAACCCATGGAAATCTCCTGAAGGTACTTAAGATGCAGCTACATTGAAAACATAACTAGAAGCAATCTTAAATAAATATATTGATTTTCATGCAGTTTTAATTGATACAACAAACTCTCATCCCTTCTATTTAGAAAGAACTACTTATTAAGCCTTATAATTAATAAGAGTATTTATGAATAATATTAATAGGATTATTCTGGGGTTGATTTTACTTATGCGATGAGAAAAGCAATTCTCCCTAAAATCTGGTAAGTAGCTGAAATAGCTCTTTTTAGAATTGCTAAATTTTCACCTGCATATTATCAAACAAATTACTATTTCCTTAATTTTGCATCATGTCCATATTCTAGAAGAGAATTAAAGATTAATGGACAATTAAATACAGTCAGAATTGATTGGAATGGTTATTCATATACTTCAAATGGATATATGTAAGTCTATTCTTATGCTGCTGAATAATTTGGAATAAGAAATGCGCTTTCTGATATTATTGCTTTGAGACCAACGACTTCAACGACAACACAAGCAACAATCAATCTAGATACAGGATTTACTAATTTTTTCCTAGAATGGACATGGACTGACACCAATTTGGTTATTGTAGAAAAAAATATCAAATTATATTAATTTGATGAAAGTGCAGCAACCGCAACTGATGTTGTTAAGTAAGTTACTACAACAATAACTTGCACTATCGATACAAAAACTTGTAAAACAGCTCCCATACTTTTACCAATAACATCTGCAACTGCCAGAATCAATTATTATTTCACTTATGGGCCTGGTAAATGTGTCGATAAATCAGAAACACAATGCAAATTATCTATTGAATAAGGAGCAACATGTAACTATAATTCTGCCTCAACGACTGATTATAAATGCTTCCTCTGATTTAATTATTAATAAATATAAAATATTACAATGATAAGTTTTTAGGATCGATTCAAAGGCAAAATGTCATACATTTCTAAATATGGAATTAATTAATCCCCTGATATTAAATAAAGTAGCTCAATTCTGGTATTCTTTTTATGACTATTAAGTAATAAGATTAATCAAATAATAAAAGTCCTTCAAAAATAATTAACATAAACTCTAAATCCCCAATTAAAAATTCTTATTATTACAAGTTACCTCCCATTAAAAATAAAATTGTAGATAGAACTTAAATTTTTAATTAACAGAAATAATCAAATTAAACCAAGAAAATGTATTAATCTATACATATTTCAGTTATTCAGCTGACCACTCAAAGATTAGTTTGAAAAAATATGACAGTGATCTTGAAGACATTTAAATGAAGCACTTACAATACTTAAACAAGATTGAATAATTATATATGCTTTAAAAAAATTGATTTTAATAAACTATATTCAATATACTAATTAATTCTCATTATTTTATTTTAAATTTTTACATTAAAACAGTAATAAACTAGAAGAAATTTTATATTACAGATCTCCAATATATAATTTCGATTACTATTTTAATTTTTCTCTGCAACTATACTTATCAAGATAATTCTGGCAAAAAAAATATATACATTACTTATTTAATGATTAAATTACGCTTTTTTATTAGTAAAAATATATATTTATTTTTAAATTAAGCACATAATTTTTATAAATCTCATTTATTTTATAATTAGAATATAAATTTTCGCTTCAAGTATGTGTAATAATAGTACTCTAAAATTTTTTAATTATATGGATATAATACATAATAAAAAATTTTGGTTTCATTAACTTTTTTATTTTCTGCCTTCTCACTAGTTATTTGACTTTTACATTTTAAGTAATTAATTACATTTAATAGATAAATAATAATCTTTCTCGTAATTCTTAAATTATTATTAAATGAATAATCTATATTAATTATATATCATACTTAAAAAAATTAATATGGCTAATAAAATCATTAAATATCAATAATCATTTAAACTTAAGAAATAAATTTATATATAATATATTCTCAAACAAATTTTTATCAAATTGATTCTAAATATAAAATATTTGCGAATATAAATTTATCAAGTATTTAGAGTTATTAATGGTATATAAGGTATAAATCAAAAATAGTAAAATAACTATGTATTTTTTCAATATTATTTATTAAATGGGTAATTTTTTACTTTAACTTTTCTTTAGTATTTTAATAACCAAAGGATTCAGTCAAGTCGTTAATTTCTATTGTTCTTAAGATTCCAAGTTTATTAACCTTTTATATATGTTTCCTGCTTAATTGGATGAAAAGAAAGAGTGTTAAATATTAAAAAATGATGATCAAGAACCCTTGGAATTACTTCTATCTACTTCGTTTAATAACACATATAAAAATGCAAAACTAGTATTTACAGGTTTCGATGACGAAAATTTTCAGTAGATTTTCGAAAAAGATAATTCATTTTATTTGAATACTTATAACATGAATTTTTAAGTAATTGCAAACAAAAGTATTTAAGTGAACATGAAATTGATATAAAATAAAACATTTCAAATAAAATAATGTGGTAAACTCATAAAAGAATACTAAATAACAACATCTTATATAATTTTTTGTGAAAATGATAATACTTTTTAGATATATGATTTAACAGAGGAACAATTAGAATTTACAATTTCTAAAAATTATGAAATAATTAAATAAGAGAATTGCAGGGTGTTTATAGATTAAAATGCAGATCTAATAATATATTTTGCATTATTAGATTGTTAAAATTGGAAAATATATACGATAACAAGTAATAATATCTCTTTAATATATGATTCATCCTTTTTTAATAATAATATTTTAAGAGATATTTCCATACGACACCATATTTCAGTTGCTTTTGACCATTAAATATTTAATTATTTTTCTGTTGAAAAAGAGTTTGAATAAGTTTATGAAAATTTCAATGAAAAGATTTTACAGTATGAAAACATTTAAGGAGTTGGTTTTATAATAATTGAATCTTTAGATAATTAAAATGTAACAACCTATGAAAAAGGGACATACTTAATTAAAAGACCTAAAAGATCAATCGAGATATTACATATTAATTAATAAGTTATACTTAATTTTGGAACACATATAGAATCACTTTAGCAGAATTAATAATCTTATTTGTTAAATGTACCTTAAGGATAGTTTATTGATTCAAATATATATCATCCATACTACATTATTTTAAGTTAGAATGGTTTAACTATATTGAAATAGAATTAACCTTAATTATTATTAGAATGTAATAAGTATGAAAACTTGTAGGAATTTCATTTAATAGCAATAAATGATCCTCAAAAAAATACTTGCATTTCAGGAATTATGAGGAAGATCGAAGTAAATTAAGAAGATATATTGAACCTTAATAATTTATCTTTTCAAAAAACTATAATTGATTTAGACTTTGAAATTCATTTTGATTAAAAATTTATGTTGAATCATGGCATGATTCCAAATTTTAAAATTTAAGATAACAACTTCATAACTTGCAATTAGAATTAAAATTTGGTTTAATTTGATTGTTTCAGGTCATCAATTTCGAAAAGTTTTTGGTGGATATTGTTAGAACAGGGAAACGAATAAAAAATTATCTATTAAATGAATAATTAATCAATTGATATTTTAGATTGTTCTAAAAAAGAGATTTCTAAAATCTTTGTGGGAGAAGTTATTGAATCCAAAAACAATTATAATTTTGACAAGTGTTTAATTTTCGTTTACAAATAAAATTCTAGAATTTTAATAGTTAGTGTTTAAAATCAAATGAAAACATCTGTTCTTGATTTTAAAAATAAAATCATTAGCATTATTAAGATGAATTAATATTAATTTTTAATAATTTTAGAAAATTGCTTGAGTTATTTATTCTAAGAAGATTACTTAAAATTTTATTCCTAGTATGACATAGATTCTGATGGGAATTGCATGTCCCCTAAGATTATAAATAATAATCAACAATTTATTATTAAATATCCAAATATTATAGAAATAAAAAAAAAAAATTATACAGTAGAGATTACGATAGATGAATAAGAAGTTGTTGATTTGTTGAATGTTAAGAATAACAATATCTTGTTACTTTTAAAAGAAAATAATAAATTCAAATTCAGTAAATATATACTAACCCAAAATTTAGAAATACGAAAATTATTCGATTTGCCTTTATTCAATTTTATATTATATATTCCAATAAAATATGAAATTAAAGAATCTATTTTAGTTGTAGCTGCTAGGTCTAAGATTGATGATACTAAGGTATTATTGGTATACTAGTATTGGGGTGAGGATTAGAAAACATTATTAGATATTATTAAGGTTGATAACTTTTAATTTTATTTGATATCTTAGTTTCGATTGTTAATTTCTTAAAATTAATAATAAATCTTTTATTAATTAGCCAAATTTAGTCTTAATTGCAGTCTTACTAAGCTCTTTGACTATGAAATTTCATACTTATTAAAAGTGTAATTACAATCAAAAATCAATTCTAATTTAACACTCAATAGCACTATCTAACTTTTATTAACTAACAATATTGCAAGACTGTAAATAAAAAAAGAAAATGTTATTGAAACAACTTTAGATCATAATATTGATCCGAGAAATTATGTATCTGGCTCTTTAATTAATATAACATCTAAAGATATTGATATTATCTAACCAATAATTTAATTTAAACCTGACATTATTTTGTAATGTGATCATTTTTATAATACAGTTTGTTTTAATAGAGAAGGTTAATATATTATTCTGGATATATTTTCAGATCAATAAGAACATATTTTTGTAAAAGGAGAGATAATAAATATATTTAAGAGTAATGGTCATTATTTTCTTGATCAAAATAATTAGGTAATTGTTTTTGATTAAGAATCCAATTTAATACATAATATTACAAAGTCAAAACCATATGATTGTCTGGATAACTTTGAAATATTTTTGATCGATAATTTAGTAATTTTTTAGTGTTAAGCTACAATATAAGTTTATCTAATGACAATTTCTAACTTGTAATTTATTGAGGAAATTAGAATTTATTAATGTAACTCATGCAAACTAATTGAGGTTTAAAATAAATAAAATACTTTTATTTTATATAATGAAGAGCTTTTATTTAATAGTTAAAACTTTTGGATTATTAACTTTCAAGAAAAGAATTCCACTCTGAATTTATAAAGTGTTGAATTAGATATTACTCAAAATTAATCAGGAGATCCCAAATAAAAGAATATTATATATTTTAAATATATAAATAATAGTTATTATGAATTGAAATATCTATTAAAATATAAAAGGCTATATATGGCTTAGATATAAATTTGTTAAATTGATTAGAATTTTTAATAGATTCTTAGATTAGAAAATCTTGGGATTGTTAGATTAAATACTGGTAGTTCAAAATTTTAAAAGTATTTTTTTCTATCAAACAATTACTTATTAGAATGTTTTGAAGTGATCAATTCCTAAATATCTTTCTATTTATATAATATTTCAGAAATCCAAAAATTCAAATTAGTTGATAGAATTTTTAATATATAATTGAAAGCTAAAATTGACCACTAAAGTATATAAATATATAATCAATCTCATTTCATTTACTCATAATCTAATAATTAATATGCAGTATGTTAAATTAATACTTATTAATTAAATATCACTAACACAACAAATTAATAAATTACAATAAATTTTCAAAATGAAGTATCTAATGTATCATTTTATCTAATGGCTTAAAAATAAATTGATAATTAATAAACATCTTTTATAATTGAAATAATATGGATATTAGGATTAATATTTTTATTTATAATCTTATTTTTATTGTGTTTAAAAATAAGAAGCAAATTTAAAAAATAAACCATTGCTATATCAGAGATAGAATTATGATTAACTATTATAAAATGTTTAGATATTAAATAAAATTATTATAAAGAAAATAAAATACTATTTTTCTATTGTATAAATTTTATTTTTAACTATTATGGATATAATGAGTTTAGATAATAGTATATTTTATATCAAGAGTTCAATTCGAAATTTTTATCTTAAATATTGTTGATTTCTTACATATATAAATTGTATAAATTATTTTTTATTAGAAAATTTTGATTAGACATGTTTTTAATGAATTTATTGTAATGCTATTTAAATTTTTTTCGAAAAACTTTTCTTTATAGATTTTATTAAGAATAGCATATATTATAATGCATTGTGTTAAATTTATATCTTTAGTTGACTTAAAATTCAAATATATAATATATAAGATAAGTTGGGATATGATTTTCTTTGAGATTAGTCATGAATTTGTTATTGAATAAAGTTAATTTGGCGTGAAGTAAAAAAGTTTTCTTTATAAGGACGATTATAATGTTGTTTAATTATTGAATTAATTAAGTAAGAATGGAAGTGAAAAAAGAAAAATGATTTTAGTTAATTTAGAGAAGTTTAACGTTTTATAATTTAAATATAAAAATGAAATTGTAAAATATTCGAACTATTGATTTCAGCAAGGCGAACAAATAGATTAAGGATCTATCTCATAAATTTTTATAGAGCAAGATGCTTAGAAAGAACAAGGAGAATTTTAATCCGAATACTAGTCATTAAGATGCAGCAGCAAAAGTATTATTAGAAGCTCTGTAAAAACCAATACTGAGAAATCTTAGAGATTTGATTAGGATTAAAGAATCAGTTGTTTGTGAGAGAAATATATTTGATGAAGTCTGTTCGATGGGTGTAAGTGAGAATAGTGATATTGGTGAGGGATTCAAGATTTCATTTGCAAATCTAAGCATCAAATAAGAAAGTATAGTTGATTGTGAAAGTATTCAACCTACAAATGCTCCAATATTATTGTTTATGGTGATTCAAAATATAAGAAAGAAGAAAATGATTATTTCATTTTAAGAAATCAAATTTTTCATACTTTAAAGAAATTTAAGCTCAGTAAATAAAAGACTTGAATATGCCAAATAAGAATAATTGCGTAAGATTATTGTCAACAAATCAAAGTAGGAATAATTATTAATTTAAGTATATTTAAAGTATTGGTCATAATAAACACAACTTCTAATATTTTTCGACCATTTTGGTTCAAAAATAAAGAAAATATATAAAAATAGATTGCATGAATATTTAATTACAATAAAGTAGTAAATATAAAAAAGAGAAGCAGCCTAATAATTGGTTAAAGTATTAAATAGGAAATTATTTGAATATGGTCAAAATTTGAATAGAGTAAAAAACAATTTACATTTGTAAAATTGTTTAAAGATGTTGGTAATAAAATAATTAAAAAGCCCATTTTAATAACTATAATAGAATAGGTTAAAATCTCCAATAATTTTTGAATTGTTAAATAGATTTTAAAATAATTTATAAAGATAGAGTTTAAAGATTTTAAAACTAAATGTATTAAGATAGAAAAGAAGAAATAAATCCCTCTAATATGGTTTGGAAGATTTGAATAAAATAATGAATAAATTAGATTATAAATTTGGCTTAATAAAGCTACAAAATAAAAATTAAAAAAAATAAATAATGTTACCAACAAAATATTTAATGATGATCATCAAAAAAATAGAAGAGAGGCAAAAACATTGGGTTTTGCGAAAATTAAATTAATGAAATATATTATAATTAAAATTAATGTAAATTTTAAGTATTCAGATAATGGCATCAAAAATATTAGAATTTAATTTCTGATAATATTAATAATTCTGTATAGTATTAAGTGTCTCTTAATTCCTTAATTAATAAATATATATATAAAAAAGATTTAATTTGAATCAATGGTTCGACTAGAGAAGCTCATCTATGAACAATTAGTCAATATTCGTGCTTTGAAAAGGGAGAGAATAATTGGATCACCAAGAAAATGGTATTCTGAACCAAGGACTCCTGCAATGACACTTTCAGCAGTGAAATTGTTCACTTAAGGATGGACTGGACTAATATACAAATTTGTTGAGCCTCTATTTGCAAGGTAAAACGATCAGGAATACAATAAAATAGATTCTTTTACAGATGGATGAGAAATATAGGATTAGATAGAGGATTAGCAATGGAAGATTTATTGTTATTTTAAGATAGAGAATTAAGAAGAGATCCATTATTTGAACATATTTAAAGAGAAGGATTCCATCCATACACTTGGATTTTGTTCAACAAGAGAAGAGCAAGATTTTCTAAAGTTGAAAGAGGAGTTAGAGGATCTACTGCTCCTGAATGGTTATAAGCTGAAGCAAGAGAACGTACATTAGCAGATAGCGTTGAAAATATATACGAATGGGACAATTATGTTTATTAAAATTATATGAGTGACATGACACCAACAGCAAGAGGAACAATTTTATAGAAATTATTACCATTGGAATGGTTTCTCTTTTTTGGATTGTTAAGAGTTGATTCTTGGGATAGATTCTTCTACAATGAAGTTATGTATAAAGGATTAGAATATTCAAAAGAATAATTGGCTAATATTCCTAGACCATTTAAAGCTTAATTATGTATTTATTTATATTTGATTAATTTTATTAGCTACTGAAGAAGGCAGGAGACAATTTGAAGTCAATGTTAATAGATTTATTGATCTTTATCCAGGTTCAATTGTAAGAGAAGGGTAAAATATAAAATTTATAAATCCATTAGTGAAAAGTTTGATTTCTAAAGATTTTATGCACTTGAAGCTATTAACAATAATAGAGATCTTAGTAAATTTGACTCTTCTTTGATTGCCTAACTTAAATCAGAACTCACTTAATAAGTTGCATTAAAGACAAGCACAAAGGTTAAGAAATAAAAAGCTACATTCCCAAGTTGGTTATAATAAGATGGAAAGGGACTCTTAGCATGATGAATATGAATCTATTAAAATAAAATATATAAAATAGAAATAAAAAATTTAAACTCATTTAAATATATATGATATTTAGAATAGGCTTAAATTTCATTCAATAATTATTAGCGTTCATTTATATATTCGAAACAATCTATAGCAAAATAGTATCAAAAAATTAGCATAATTACATTCACTTTTTGAAATTTATAGTGTTAAAGATTAGATTTTAATATCATATTAATAAGAGTTTCAATAATAATTAAATAGCTTTTATTCAAATATTGATTTATTTAACTTCTGTTGGCGTAATGATAAATATAAAAATACATTTAAATCAACTTATAATACTGAAGAAATTTTAAGAAATGTCAAAATGTTTTAAGAAGTGGAGAAGATACTCTTGAATAGAATGTTCGCAAAATTCTCATATAATTAATATTTTTCTGTAGACCACTACCAGCAATATTTGTGCTTGTAAAAATCTTATCAATATCATTTGAAATTGTTTATAAAATGGATTTATTAATGATATTGGATACAATGTTATAAAAGGTAAATTTGGATTTTAAATCTGAACTCTATTAAAATTGTATGATATTCTAATGAAAGAAGCGAGGAAGAAAATATTTTATAGAATATAAAACTATTAAATAAAAGTTGGAATTAAATAACTTATTCAAAATAAAATAATTTGGAGTTTTTGATAAAATATCTAATTAATTTAATAAAATTGACTTTTCTGAATCTAATCTAATGAAGTCATTAAATAAATTGTTAAAAATTTTAATGAATTTCAAGACAAATTAAAAAATAAAAGAGAACTCTTAGAATTGAATAATAGAATCTCGTTATTGAAGATTTAGAATATGCAAAATATGGTTTAAAGATTTTAATGATAGGAAAATTTTTATATTGAATAAATTTGAATCAGAGAAAAGAAAATTAAATATTATGAATAAAGGTTGTGATGTAGTAGAGTCATCTTTAGAAAAGACACAGATATGGTGTAGTAGAAAGTAGTATGAATGCTTTATTTAAAACTTTTTGTTTCTGATTTGATTAATAGAAAGAAACCTTTTTCCATTATTATTAAAAACTTGAAAATAGAATTGTATAATTCAAAAGTTAGACTTGGAATAACAGAAAATGAGAGAATTAGTAGTAGATCCAAAATTAAAAAAAAATCATGTAGTTATTTGGAATAGAAAAGATCTAGATGGGAATCTTAATCATAATATATAGCTAGATAATATTTAATAAAAGTGATAATAATGGTAAGAAAAATGAACTGAATTGGCCTAGATTAATTAAAAAATAAGCAAAGTTAATTTATGATAAGAGAGAATAATTAAAAAATTAATTATTAGATGTATATATTAATCCCAATTTGATTAAAGCAGATAATGAATTAATTAAATGAAGTGATAATAATAATAATAAAAAAATGTAAACTAAAGAAATTATATTGAATTTAGTTATATATATTAAATCTATAGAATGAGTTGAATTTATTATTATTTTTTTACACATTAATTATAAATCTATAAAAATTTAAGGATAATTTAATTTCAATATTTATTATTGTAATTATAATATTAAAATTAAGAAAACTTCTTTTTAAGCAACCTCCGTGATGATAATTATTTACTTTCTTATCCATCAAATTTATTGCTAGTGTTATCAGAAGTATAAAGATTAGACTATATATTTATCTCCAGGAGAAACTTTAAAATTAGATTTATAAAATTATATATATGGTAAGCAACTATAATATAAATCATCTAATGAGTGTTTAGAGGATAAATTGCATTATAAAAACATCACTCTTTTAGATACATAGATATCTGATTACTCAGAATATAGTTTATGTTATGACCCTAAAAGTGGAATTTGTAATAAAAAAGAAATTTATTATTTTTATAGAGTTAGGACAGACTGTGTAAATGTATGTTAAGAACAGATAAGTGACAATTTCATTTTATAATTTTACTGAAGCAACCTCAAAACCTATTTATACAACCAAGTTTTAGATTGACGAAGTAATACTATTAATTTATGACGTAGAAAATTGAGTGTTAAAATGTTTTATGTATGAGAATAAATTTGGGGTTGGTCGAATGCAATCATAAAACCAAATAATAATCAATTATATATTTGATTAACGCATCTTTATAGTAAACCTAAATCTATTTTCTCTAAAAAATTGAATTGGGTCCTATTTAGTAATTGATTTCATAATTGTTAGAGCAGGACAGAACAATTACATCAACGAGGACGTTATAAGTTATTATAAAATGATAATTGTTTCAAATAACAGTAGAATTGACATGTACTCATTAAATGTAACATCTAAAGAACTTACCATTTCTACTCGCGTAGACAAATTAATTTATAAAATTGACTCGTTGAATCTATATAATTTCTTTATATACAACACAGCAATCTATTTTTTGTCAAGAGAACTTGGATTATGTTATGTTAAGAGTTAAGCCTATTAGTATTGTTGGAAGATGGCAAATGTTTTTGATGTTTTCAGTGTTTACATAGAACAAAATGGATATCATAGTATTCTCTTAGGATCCACATTTACTTCAGACATTTTTAAAGCTTATTTATTTGATGATGATACTTACAAAATAATTTAACTTTATAAATTACAGAAGAATATGACCTTTTAATAAATATTCCATAATGATAAATATAGTTTTATTATTGGTCATAAAAATAACAATACAAAGAAATATTTAATTGAAATTTATACTCAAATGGATGATATGACATCTAATTTGTATAAAACCATTGAAATCACTTCTCCAAAATATTTATTCTATTTTGATAGTCTAAATAGTATATAAATCATTTATTAATTTAGATAATGCTTTTGCAATAGACAATCATTCAGTTTCCGTCATTACTCCTAAAGTATCATATCTAACTATCGATGATAATGCATGTTTTCAGGAAGTAATTTAAGTTTAAGCTTTATATCCCTATTATGAAATGGAATCATAATGTAATTTCACTTTTTTTGTAAATAAATTGGAAGAAGGAAGTTAGGATATTTATGATAAATAAGTATTGGATTACTCAGTTATTGTTTTAAATAAAAGTATAAATAACTTACATTTGAATAATTTTGTGATTGGTCCCAATTTAGACTACTATTTATTTAATGAAACAATTGAAAATTCAAATGAAGATGATTTTGAGAGAATCAAATTCAAAGAATAATTTAAGATCTCCTATGGATAAACAATGGATATTGCTTCTATTATATTTACTCGCTCATTTTAGATTGCAAATGAAAATCAATATATTCAAATAATCTAATGGAAAGATTTGAATCTTTAAATATTCGTTTGCACAATCTATGAAAACGACAGAGCAATTAAGTGCAATTATAAGTAAATCATTACACTTTAATTTCCAATCTTACAAATTATTACAGGATTACTATGTTCAACTGAATGTTTTGTAATTAGACATGAGAAAAGAGCAGATTTATATGTAGAGTACAATAATAAGTTTATCCCCTCTAACTGTTTCATTAATTCATCTAATAGCATATAGACAATTAAGTTACATTTAGAAAAGTATTTAGTTGAGTTAGAAAATAATAAGATACAAGTATCTCTTTTTATTATATATTTATATAGATATTTTAGCCTGCATTCAAGTAGGCTATGACTTGTTCATTAGAAAAAGTATTTGAGATTAACTCTGTTGAATTAGAGTAATTAATAGCTGCAAAGAGATCTATCAATATATTTAATGTTAAAACTAACATCAACATATTTAACCTCTATATTTCTACTAATTTAGGTTTAATTATAATTGATCCAGGTTTATTGAGATTTTAATAGATCTAATTAATTGCATTCGTATAGTTTAATTAATAATTTGACACAGTGTTATAAGTGATTAGAAATAGAATCATAACCTTTTAATATGATAAGATAGTAATAATCAATCTAGTTTAATAAAATTTCTATTATAATGAAAAAGTATTGCCAAAATACGATTTTACAATTACTAATACAACAAATTCATAAGTTTCCTTTTCTTAAAATTATTTTTATTTGCAAGGAAAAGCCTCAAATTACTCTGATGTTATCATCATATATAAGGTTGATGAATCTTAAATTTCTACTTTTCATACATATTTCTTAAAAGCTAATAATCTAGATTTTAGCATAATCTAAAAACAAGATGATGAAGTATTTTTGGTACAATTATTTGAAGTTTAAAAATTGTATAGTTCTGTAATTCTTTAATTCAAATCCTCTTAGTCTAAAATTATTAAAGTTCTCTTTTAAGGATTTACAAGTTATGCAAAATTAATGGATGTATTTGTAAATGTCAAAACTGCTGAGAAATAATATAATCTCTCTTTATTAAACAATAGTACTAAGATAATAAATTATAATAATTCTTAATTGGAATATATTAGATTAGAAGAGTTTAATGATTTCATTGATGGGAGTGTGAGTGAATGGTCAATAGAATGCTTTTAATGTTAAAAAGAATTGGAACTTGTCAATAATATTAATTATGATTAAAGTTTAACATCAATTCCAAATACAACCTAAATAAAACATACAAATGATTATGTTCTAATTTAATAAGATTAGAGTATAATTGCAATTGACAATTATGGATTGGTCAAATTTTATATTCCTTTGCCTTTACCAGAATAGTCAATAAAATGTACATCGATAACTGCCAATACTTGGGAAGCTAAAACAAAAATAGTAGTTTCTGTTTGTAATACTACTTCCTCAGCTTAATTTTATATAACGTCATTTCTAAGTTCTTTACCTATACCGATGGGTCCTTTCTATTCTCCTATTCTAATCAATCAAATTACTCATATAAGAATGCTCCATGAAATTTTATTTATTTTAGATGTCGTAACTGAATATGTGTATTTATTCAATTTGACATTTGATGATACTTAATCAGATATTTTAAAAGTCATAAACTCATTAAATGCCAGAGAGTTTACTGCTGATTAAGGATAGGTTTTTGTTAGTTTTGATGTAGCATATAACAATGAGACATACATTTTATTTTTATTAACCAATTCTTCATGTAAGTCATATTTTTCATAATAGAATTTATAATTTATACATATCCTTAAGAGGATACTTATACATAGGATTTAGTATCTTATTTTATAGGTTTAGGATATACAGATATACCATCCAACATAGTTCCTTAATCTTTGATTGTGGCATAGACAGGAATGAAGGACAATAAAGAATTTTATAGGATTATTGTTGCAAATTAAAATTTTCATCATTATGAATTAGAAATAACAATTGAATATGTTTAAAATGATGTTGTTTTTACACCTAATTTTATTAGAGCATATATGCAATATGGATATTTTTATGGTAATGGAAAAATTAGAGTATCTGAAGAGTCTTAAGGATTTTTTGGTTTGATATATTAAAATCCTTTAGATGAAAAATAAAAATTATTGGCAGTTTATGATAGATTTCCTTAAAAAGATGAAAAATTAAGAAAGATTCTTGGAGGATATAAAATAACATCGACTAATTAAATGTAATTAATTATTTATTTAGAATTCGAGATTGTTTGATTTTTTACACTTTAAAAGAAAGAATGACGAATTTTCATATGGCATTATTTTGCAAGATGGATCTTTTATAAAGTCATTGACTTTATCAAGATATTTAGCAATTAAGGTAAAGGATAAAGAATTTTAAACTTAAAATATTACATTCAATGCTTCCAATGATTTCGGAAAATGGGTTAGTTTCTCTGCTAACATTTATAATAGATCTGGATAAGTAATAGTTTATAAATTTATAAATTAAGGCAAATATGTTATTTATTATAATACCTTTGGGGATCCTTGTATTCACTGTTATTGTTTCATCATTTCTTTATGTTCGGAATAAATTGAATAAATTAGAAGGAAAATATTTGGAAGATATAGATGAAGAAGAAGAATTTGCAAATTAAATTGAATGATATAAATTTATTAATATTAATAATTAAGAATTGTGATCTGATGTATAATTGTAATTTGAATATCAATTTTTTTTCTTTGGAGGATTCCACATTTGTGTTAATGTATCTTGAACCAAAAGAGTAATCATAGCATGTGGTCCTACTCTAGTATAAAATATTGGTAAACCAACCCACAATCCTGTGATACCTTCTCTTTGGACTGTCTATTATTATATGTAAATGGAAATAAGATTACTTTGATGAAACAATCTCCGATATTTTTATATGGGAATTGTCCTGTAGTAGGATCCTTTTTCATTCTCTAAAGTTTGGTCTTTAGATTGTCAGGAGGTAATGAGGCGATGGCACATCCAATACCAGCTGCAGCAGAGGACCTATAAACAGAATAAAAATAAAGAATATACAAGAGTTTATCCATATAATCTTCTTTTCCTTTACCATGAAGTGACACTATAATATCTTTAATTTAATCATAAGTTGTTAACATGCCTAAATAAAATAAAAATTTATATTTACTTAAATTCATAGCAATTGCTCTAATAACAGTTGGTAAAGATCCTCTCCAAAGTGTAATGAGTCCCTCTTCACTAACAATTCTGTAAAGAGCGTCAAATACATTTTTGTAATTTCTTCTTTATGCCTCAGGTAATAATGTGTCAGCTTAAAATCTAACCAAACATAAATCAGCTGGATTTCCTACAATAGATCCTATGAATCCAGAAAATGAGGAGGCTAGACATCTTTCCCAGAAGATCATGCTTCTTCCGTGTGTTCTTTTATAATGATCATCTATAGCTCTATATAATCCCAAACGAGTTGTAGCATAAGTGACTTGTCTTAATAGAGCAGCTCCTATTCTAATAAAATTATATTATTGATAAAAACCCTTTGTAAAATCCAAATGGTCCTTCTGTTTTTACGATGTCTTTTACAATTTCTAATGTGTTGACATTGATTGCTTGACCTTGTCCTTTGAGTTCACTTCTGACTTAAATTCTCACTTTCACTGTATCCATGGGTTGTACGAAAGTCGTGGCTGTGCATCCTGAGATACCTCCAATTAAAAAGGGGGATATTAATTCAAACAAAGTTGGCATATCCAATTTTATTTATATTAAATATTTCTTAAAGTTCTATAATATGAATGAAATAATGAATATGAGAAGTATAAATATTGGCACGCATAATTGAATGAAGAACAAATCTAAATTATGAGATTATTTAGCAAATTATAATAAGTATGTAAAAATTGGAAATTTAGAGAATAGTAGGAAAGAGAATGAAGAATAGTAAATTGGAATACCTCGCATTATGTAATTAAGGCTATGTTTGGCTGTCAATAAAACTATTAAAGTATAATCTAAGATTGGTTGCTGATTATGAATACATATCACTTTAAAAATAAAAGGAAATTGTTTAAAATGTTGATACTTTTGAAATTAAATTAACCTTCGATCAGAAAACAGAATTGAACCAATCGAAAGAAAATGAAGAGCAACCTGATAAGAATCTAAATAAAATAAATAAATAAGACATTACAGAATTAGAAGTTAGAAGAAGAAGAAGATTTGATTAATTTATTTGATCTTATATATATATATTTTTTCATTGTTATAAGGCGCTTTCAATGATTTTTGTGAAATTTTCTATAAGGTCAGGGCTTTGTTCAAGGATGACATTCTAGTTTGTTCCTACTTTTTTAAGAATTTCTTTCTGAACACTGATTAATTCATCTATAATAGGATCATCATTTAAGTATAGATCAGTCTCTTATGCTTCCACATAATCAGTGTAGAGTATTTCATATTCTCCATCATCATAATATTTCACACATTCTATGATATCTCTTTTGTTTTAATTATTTTTGTAATACATTATGATCATAGCAAGAGTAAGATCATAATACCAATCTTTTATGTTAACTTTAAACCTTATTTTATATAAATACATTATTTATTACAATTTGCGCATGTGCCATCTTATTTGTAATCAGCCATAGACATAGTACATAAAGGTTATCCTCCTTCATGATTAATAGGATCATGGAATAATTCTCCTTTCAAATTTTAGTTTCTGAAAGCCGGGTTTTAAGAAGGAGGAGGTTTTGGTTTCCTCAAAGGATAAATAATTGATTTTTATTTTGTATTAAGCAATTACTTTACAGCAGCTAAAGGTTTAAGATTAGTGAAAATAAGTCTGCCTGGACCTGTTTATTATTGATAATTGTACATTTTCTATTAATTATATTAATTTATTGCTAATTAATAACGCTATTATAAATCCTTTAATTTAGATTAATTAAATATTATCATTTGTTTATCACGCCTCTACTTTTTTTTTATTAATATATTCTATTAATCTATAGATAACCTCAATTTCAATTTATCTAAAAATTTACTAAAAAATAATATATCCAACACTTAATATTGTATTAAAATTCACTTATTATTTTTTATAAAAATCAAGTTTTTACAAATCCAATTCACACTATTTTAATTTTACTTTGGTTTAAATTTATATAACAAAATGGTCTTCAAATAAACGTTATTTTAATTTTCCTAATTTTTTAATTATGTTGATATAATATAATTCATTTTTCATTTGTTTTAACAATTATATAAAGTTGATTAGAAGATTCATTTTTTAATGTTATCACTTAAAAAATTCATCGTAAAAGATCTAGTGGAGATGCTCAGCACAATTTATTGGTTTTTAAGTGACCAAATCTATTATTGAAGGAGATAAAACAGCTAAAAGTAAAATAACTATGGTTGATTTAATTTAAAATAAAAAAGTAATAATAAAATATCATAAAATCTATTTCAATATAATTTTGAATAACTCTAGATTTTATTATTTATGTTCGGTGATATACTCCAAAATAATTCTAAATTTTTATTGAATATATTTATTTCCTCCTAAAACGTAGATATTAAGTTTGAAACTTAAAAAATTATCCTAAATTATCTTTGAAAAATAGAAACCAGTTGTCTTAATCAAAATAAATGTATTTTTTAATTAACTTTCTATATATGTTTGATATTTATGGTCTTAACTTAATGATAATTCATAATGATAATATGTACTTAATTTCGTTAAATCTGAGTTTTTATTATAAATATTGATATATTCTATTCTCTATTTTATTTTTGAACTTATAAACTTCTTAAAGAGTGATTTAAATTTTTATTGAGATAAATATTTTAAAATTATTACTTAATATATTACTTATTATTTTGCTTATGCTCTATATTTCATTATTATATAATTTATATTTCAACTAAGTAACTTATATTAAATCTAATTATTCTTAATTAAAATTATTTTATATAACATCAATGATTGTAAAATTAAAATTTCCTTCTCTCCATAAGTTTGGACAAAAATCTCAACAAAAAACTTTTCTTCTATCAATATTCCTCATATTTAATTAATGACTTTAACAAAGAAAATATTATCGTTATTATACAAACTCATTATTTCATAATCAAATTTATAAAAATGGATTCAAGAATATTATTCTTGTCTTTTCCTAAATTCGTATAATGTTCTAAGATTTTAAAAAGATTTAAAACGCTATAATGATGCTTTTTTTATATGAAAAGAAAGTAATTTATAAACTCAAATATTCTCATCTTCATCAGTTTCTTCCTCTATCAAATACATAGATTCTGATCTTTGATGGGTTTTCTAGATTTATTGTCTCTGAAACTCAATTTTTTAAAGTATTAAAACTGACATTTAGTCTTATGAAATATTGAGTTAAGGAGTGGAGAAATTTAGAAACTCTTCTTTCAAATATGACTTCTCTTATTCACTTATTAATCCTAAAGAATGAAAGTTTGAAAGTGTCTAAAATGCTAATTTGTAAAATGATTCCATTTAAAAATAATTAATCATTAAATCTAATTGATATTTGTAATAAATCCTCAACGCATAGTTTCTTAAAATATTGTTTTTCTAAAAATAAGTTTATTTTTTTATAATAATTACCCAATGAAGTTATTTTAAAAGATACCTTTTATTTCATTGATATCCTTCTATAAATAATTCAGAAATTGTGGGAATGAATAAATACATATAAATTATTATTGAATATAAAAATAACTTCAATACGTACTTCTAAAATATATTGCTCAATATTAATTTTATAATAATCCAGCAGTGTTACTTTAATACTATTCTTAACTTTAATATGAAGATTAAAGTTAATTAATTTATTAATTAGTGGAATCACTTAATTATTTCAACTCTGCTAATTTCTAATTATTAAATGAGGCTATATCTTATGTGATATTGAGTAATTAAACATAAGCCTTTTCAAAATTTTCGGCTTTTTATTTATAATATTAAACTTCATTTTAGGTTATTTAAAGACTTTCTTTCAATTGTCTTATTTCTTCATTTCTCATATTCAACTCTTCAGATTATTCATTAAATTATCTTTAACTTCTTTCATAAGGTAATCCTTATGAAATTCTAGATTTATATTCATCAATAGCTTCTTTTACTTTTTCTTTTATTAGGACATCAGTTTATCCATAATATATTGGTTCACCTGATACGCTATCAATAACTTCTCTAAAGTTTTATTTTAAAAAGCCTTTGAAATTTTGTTCATCCTATATATCTTAATAGATTGATGAATAGAAGTTGAAAAATTCCTGATTGGGAATATTTAAATAATAAGTTTGTGAGAAGAATCGAGCAGATTATTCAATTCCACTTAACTTAAGTTATCTAAGAATAGCTTATCTATCGAAAGTTTTTGGTTTTTGTTCAAAATTAGTTTGTAAGCATTTAACAAACCATACATCAGAATCTTTAAGCATTTTAATCAAATCATTAGTAACTGTTATGCTATTATCGGAAACAGTTTAATTTTAAGCTTATAGTGAAAATGAAGAAATAATTGGATTTTAGCTCTATTAATTTATTTTCTGGATATTCTCATTAACAGTATACTTATTACGTTACAGAAAACCATCGAGTTAATAATATACCTCTTCTCCTGTATGTCTGATACCAATGATGTTTTCTTAAAACTTATGAAGATTTTAACTTTCTGTCAATAATTATCTTTTTGTTTTCAATTAAGATTCATCAATCAAAACGTCATTATATTTTTCTTTAGATTTATTAGAAATATTATCTTTTAAATTTGCAGTGTTTCTATCTAATTTGTGGCAATCCTTTAAACTGTTGAATATAACTTCTTCAATCAATGAGATTACTTTCTCATTTTTCTAAAAATTATTTTCAAATTTTGGCGACAATTGTTATTAACTGAATATTTCTAAAGTTATTTAATATATGATTACTTTCTACAGTTTAAATCGAATTATTATAAAAAAAATTAGTAAGTTTTTCATTTATATAGTTAAGTATTAACTGTTCATATTAATTTTATTAAATTCCTTCTAATTTCTCAATAATTTCAAATCCAAAACTATCAAATACATTTAATGTGTATTTTTAATTTGAATCATAATCTTAGGAAAGGTCTTAATTAACCTTTGCTTGAATCCAACAAAATAATTTATAATAGATATCCATAATAATGCCATTTGTGATATTTTCTGTTTGTAATTTTCTACTTTATTATAAATTTTCGATATTAGAATTTATCCTTTCTTGAAGATTGGAAATTTTTAATAATTCTTCAGCTTTTTTATAATTATCCTCAGATAAATGAATTAAACCTGCTACACACTAAAGTATGTTTGTGATATCTTATTAAGTAAAACTAAGGTCAAAAAATGAAAGCAATAATAACTTAAAATTCTCTAAGTCTTCCTATTGTTAGGCGTTTTAATTTTAGATATTTTATTATTCATCTTAACCTTATGGTGCACGAATTGATGCTCCTAAGAGAACAAACTAGGAATCTAATTCAAATTTTTATATCTCATTAATTAAATCAGTAATTGAATAACCAAAATTATCATTTATCTCTGAATCAAATGATTCTATAAATTAAATGTATTAACTAATTACTTAAATCTTAAATATTATGGTAAGCAACCAACAACTAATAGAAAATATGATAATTTCTATCCTTAAATCCTTTTTGTGTTACTCTTGTTCTTTCAAACAGTGTCGTTATGATTTTTCCACCTCTTATTTTATTTTTTTCTTTAAATTAAATAGACACAATTTTTCCAAATCTAGATGAATTAGAATTTTAATTTGTTTTTGCATTACCAAAGGACTCAAAAATTTGACTTGATGATATTATTCTTTTTTCTATTTCTACCTTGCCAAGAACTTAAGATGTAAAAGTTCCACTTTAAGATTCAGCTGCTATATAGCTCACAATATTTTTAGAAGTTACTGTCTTTCCAGACCCACTAATTCCTTAAGCGATAATAGATGAACTTTTAAAACCATTATTGGGAGAGAAACATGATTATTAAGCTAATTCTGCCTACTTATATATATGGGGTGGTGGATTTTATAAATGATCATCTATTTTGTATGAAATTCATTACTTGTGTTTTTTAAGTAAAGTTATTTGTAATTTTGAATTTAATTATCACTCAAATGAAGGGTATTTTCAAATGGATTGAGTGCTATGGTGATTCTATAGGATAATTCCGAATAAATTTCTCCTTGTTAGAATCTTCTCTCTAGATAGTTGATAGTATTTTCAGCTTAAGGATTGGAAATATCCTAAATATAATAGAATGCTTTTACGGCTAGATTGAGTGGTAATTTATTATTGAAAATTTTGTAATCATGATTATCTAAATGTTTATATTGTTAAGAGGACTCATATTAATAATTGTAAGAACGATCGTTTTAATAGTACTAAGAATTAATTAAGGGTTTTTCTTTGTCATCCGCTTTTAGCATTTTTATGTAATAGATAATCTTAAAATAATATTAAAACTTTGATAATAGAAATTGCATTTTTAACAATTATTTCGGACCAATACTGATAAAAATTATATTTAAGTCCCATATTTATGAATTCTTAATAAATTCTATTATCAATCATTATTCTGAAACCGAAATAGCAACTATTTTTTCAATTTTTGTATTAAATAATTATAGAGCGAATACTTAAAATATCAAGAACAACATAATATAGTTTAAATAAATAATTTAATCATGAAATACTCAACCAGTTTACCATTTTTATTGACTGATTTAATTACAATAGGAATTCAATTGATTCGACTACAATTTCTTATTTCTATTTCTTGTGATATCATTATAAGTTTTACTAACTTATATATTTTAATAATCTAAAAATTAATAATAATTTCCTCACAACTAACATCAAAGTTGAACTTCAATTTATATCAAGTTAATAGTGTCAATTAACGTATTATAAAATTTAGATAATCTAAAAATCAACATTTAGATATATATCTCACATAATAAATGAAGCTTAACTAAATATTCTAATAAACAGAATTTTACTATCCATTAAATTACAAGCCTTCTTTGAATTTGAAATAAATTCAAGAAGGAAAATTTGATAATAATAATATTTTTAAACATTAAAACAAAGAAATAATCTCTAAATTCTATTAAAATTTAGGGATCAGAAATCCTTATTGTTATTATATACTACTTAAGAAAAAAGTTGAGATTACATCCAAAATACCTATCCTCATTGAAATTTCTTATACAAGTAGCCAAACAATCACTATGTTTTCTAAATAATCCTTCATCGTATTCAAATATAAGATTTTATTAAAACTTAAATAATCTTTTTAACTATAATATATTTTATGTGGATTTTCTAAAACTTTCACTTATCTTATTCTTTTTTATGCATAAACATTCTCATATTTTAAAAGTATCTATTTTATCTATTATATCGATATTATCCATTTTTAAATTTTAAATACACTCTAATTGAAAAACCCATAGATTTATTGTAATTCCGAGTACTCTAAGTATTAATAATGATTTTCCTCTACAAAATTACTTGAACTATTTTAAAGATATTTATTCTAATTAAATAGTTTTCAGCAAATTTTAACTAAAAATATGTGTTTTCATTTGATTTTAAAATAAATTAATAAAGTTTTGGATTCAATAAAATTAAACAAAAATCTTTATAATCCCTCATTATGACATAAACAATCTTATTTTTTTAAAATAAATATGATAAAAAATTTATGAACTTATTAATAAAAAAACCAATTCAACTTATTTCATATAAAATCTTGAATTTGCGAGACAAAAAGCTAATCTTAAATGGGCATATGGGACAACATTTATTTTGAATATAAATAGTTATTATAATTACAATTGTATTAAATTTTATATTTATTATTAAGAATAATTTTAGAAAAACTAAACTTTGAAACACTAATGATGATTATTCATCCTATTTTATTTCTAATCTACATTATAGCAGCCATTGATTAAGAATTCAATGAAACAATAATATTGGATGATAGAAAATAAAATATTACTTTCTAAAAGTAAATTACATTTTTCATTTTAGATTTTAAAATTTTGGAATGAATGTTCTGGAAAACAAAGTTGAAGATTTTCAACATCTAGAACCTATAAGTTAAAAAGAACCTACAATTGTAATTTATTTTCAAGAATTATTAAATGGTTAATTTATTGGTTTAAAGACTTAAGATTAATTTATTTATGCCTTACATTAAAATTGCACTTTAGAAATTTTTCTTTCTTTAACCTCATTAAGTCATAAATAATTTAAACCTCATTGCCGTTAATTATTAATAGAAAAGGATCTTTTAGGGATAATATATCCAGACTCAATAGTTCTATATAATATTGATCTAGATTATTAGTTTGAATTGTAATATAACTTTAGTGATGCCATCTTAAATACTTAGATTTCATAAAATTATGTTTTAATTTCCAAAGGATTTTAAGGGCTTGATTTGCTTAACTTTTAAGGTGAATTTGTTCTCAAAAATTTTATGGCCAAATATAACATTTTATAAGCATCTATAAAAATAAACTAATTATTAATATTAACTAACTAAGGTTTGTTCATATATGATTCTCTGTTAGCCACTAAAATTAATAATATAATTCCATTATTAGAATGTGTGAGATTTGAATATAATTATAAACTCCTAATTATATAAACTTAAACTAAAATATATGAATATTTTTGGATAAATTTAGTTTTGAATTAAGAAATAGACCCAGACTCAGAAGTTAGTAGTATTTCAATACATCAAGAATATTTGTAATATATATCAAAAGGTTATCTTCATTTAAAGATAATTGGTATCAGTAAAATAGAATATAATCTCAGTAACATCCAAACATCAACTTACTAAACTAATTCTACAAAGATAGTAGGTTATTAATAATAAAATAACTATTTAATTTTATAAAAAGATCAATAATTTGAAGTAGTATTTTGGAAACTTTTGCCAGCTTATATAATAATTTAACCTTAATAAAAAGGTAAATATACTTGTTAAGTTGATTTATATTCAAAAAACATCTCTAATTTTAATTAAACTGTTGATGTTCTCCACATTAAAATATATATTGAAGTCATTATTAGTGGTTATTAATAAATTATTAACATATGTTTTATTCTGTTAGTTGTTATCCTACTTTCATTTATTGTTTATATTTTGAGAAGATTTTACCTAAAAAAATAATTAATTAAAAGTCAATAGATTATTTACTAATAATCAAAATTGATTGAATAGAAGCAATAACTTGATAATTAAAAGCAATAGATAGAAGATTTAATAATTGCAGAAAATGAAGAAAAATAATAAGTTTTAAAAATAGAATGAAATTATTTTTATTGATTTATTTATAAATAGTGTAGCAACAAGTCGAAATTTATAAAATTGATTCAAAAGCCTTTCTGTTAATATTTATATTTTATTTTTAGAGATTGAATTTTTAAATAGAATTACATTTGTAGTTTTACAAATAGAAATCATCAATCAATTTTTACTAAATAAATATCATATTAATAAAATATAAATAAATGTCAATCTAAAGAAAGAGTGAAGTCATTGAATAATGTGTTAATGTACTAAAATGGAATAGAGACGTTGTAGAAGCCTTAGGATAATAGCATGGATGGGATTTATCTAAAATGGAATAAGCCTAAGCTAGATTTTTTGATAATGATCCTGAGACTATAAAACCATAATAATAATTTTCATCATAAGTTTTAAATAGACAATAAATAAGTAGAATTTTAACTATTATATTAAGATGATTAGAATTTAGATGATCAAAAATAATTATATTAAGCATTAGCATTATCTTAATAAGAGTAAGGTAATAAATCCTCAAAAAAGAGAATTAAAATTGATGATTATCCTTTAGGATTTGAAAATCTAGACAATGATTGCTAATTTAATTATCTATTACAAATCATTTTCTACAATCCTGTATTAGTTAAATTGATTTTATAATATAAATTATCTAGTTAAGGTAATACAGAGGAAATACTTTAACTAATACTAAAGTTTATGATAGAATTTTAAGGTGTTATTGCAAATTAAATAATTTCAAACTAAAATTATATTAAGCCATAATAATTCTTTGAAATTGCGAAGAAATTTGAAAAGAAAATTTTAAATTAGAATATTGTATAAAATGTAGAGTAAAACGATGTAGGTGAGTATCTTACAAATTTTTTATAACTTATTGATCTTGCATTTACTAAGAATCCAATTAAACATAAATAATAGAATATATTTTAATGTTAAGAATTAAAAAATCAATATATTATAAAATAAGAAGATTAAGACTAATTGTTATGGCCCATTAGTATCAAAGATTAATAAATGTATAAATTTTTATACAAAGAAATGAAAATAAACAATACTTAAATAAAAGGGTTACCATAAAATTTAGTTTTTAAATTAGAAAGAAATATTTAAAAAAATAAGAAGACAGAAAAAAGTGAAGATAAATTTTACATTTCAAAGAATATATGTTTAGATTTTATGTTAGGAGATTAATAGGCTTTATAAAATGTTCAGAAATATATTGATGAACAAATTAAAAATTTGCCATTATATAAATAATGTAAATAGAAGATATAATATTTATAGTACAGAAGCAAGTAGAAGCATTTGAGGAAGTAGTAAATTATTATAAATCTCTTTCAACATATGAAACATTTGTTTTTAATAGTTTGAAATTTCAATACAACAAGAAAGTATAAGAGTTGAAGTAACCAGATACTCTTTTAAGTTAGGAATTATAAAAATCTTCGAAGCATCTTTATTTTTTATCGTAAATAGTTGTTCATAAAGATAATAAAGGGAAATCTTCTAATTATTTATATTAATTCAATTATTATTTGAAAAAATGGTTTAAATATGATGAAACAGAAATATCAATATAGACAGAAGAAGATGTGATATCTGATTCAATTAAACACGGATATATTCTGATATACTTAAGTTAGGATTAGAAAGCAGAAGTAGAGAAATATTAACAATAATTGCATGAAATTGAAATGGTAAGAAAATAAAGAGGTTTGGATTTATTAAAATTTAATAATGCCAATTTAGATTTATTGTTAAAGATTCCACAAAAAATATGTGAAGCTGTATTAAAAGAAAATGAATCATTCTTAAGAAAATTGGAAGAATGAATTTAAGACTCCATTTGAATGATATATTTAGTTAACCTTAATAAAACGATTGTTAGCTTAAATAAATGTTTAAAGTTTGATAATAAAATCCTAAATTTTTATTGTACGATAATAGATAATAAATCTCATTTTTTTGCTTATTGTGCTGCTAAATCTTCGTCCATTTGTTTAAGTTAAGCACCACCTCTGAGAAGACCTGATCTTCTGGCAGCAACCAAACCAACCTTTTGTCCAGGTGGAGCATATCTGGATAGTGTTGATGGATGACCAATATGTTGTTAATTACCACCACCATGAGGATGATCAACTGGATTCATTGCTACACCTCTAACTTTTGGCCAGCATTTTCTAAGTCTTCTATATTTATGGAATTATCTTCCTGCCTTAAGAATAGGCTTCTCAGTTCTACCTCCACCAGCAATTAATCCTAACATTTATTTTAATTATATACCAACTGTGGCTCTGCAAAGGGCACTAAGAGTTTTTCTTGTTCCAGATGGTAATCTGACTCTAGTAGTTGTACCATCATCTGAATGACCAATAATGGTAGCATAACAACCAGTAGCTCTTCCCAATGCTCCCTTATCTCCTGGATGTTCCTCCAAATTGCAAACTACTGTACCTTCAGGGATTTAACCAATAGGAAGTACATTACCTGTGGCTAATTGAGCTATTGAAGGAATATAAATAATTGTTTTACCTTTAGCTCCGCAGTAAATATATTATCCTGTGTATGATCCTTCTGGAGCAATGAAGAGTTTAGTAACTTTCTTGTATTTGTATGGATCATTGAATTCAACCTTAGCCAATGGAGCACCTCTTCCTGGATCATGGATGATTTCTGAAATCACACCTCTTACATAGCCGTGTCTCTCAGCATAATCAAGATGTCTATATTATGGGCTACCAACCCTTTAGTTTTGATGTGCCTTGAATACACTGTTAGACTTTCCTTTTCTCTATGCTCTAATTCTCTTGCCCATATTTAAAAGATTTTAAATTTTGTTTTATGAGTGTAAAATTTTTTAATAACATCATTAATTTTGAGCATCCAAATATACTCATGCCATCTAACATTTGCTACCCTTTTTTATTGTATTATATCAAACTAAACTTTCACATTAATTATCAATCAAATAATCATTTTACATTTATTATCTCATTTTCTGTTCTCATTACTTTTTAATAAATTTTATCCTTTTTAAATTCAATTATTCAAAATCTCAACTTTATTAAGTACTTTATAAAATAATCATTTCTTTTATATTTATCTTAAATCACAATTTAATTATTTATATTTGACATTTTTATCTTATATAAATTTCTTAATTATAGTAATTCCTATTTCAACATTTTAAATAATCATACTTTTCATTAAGTTATTCAATCTTAATTAATTAAATATGAATCTTTATTGATTCTTTTTTGGAAACCGTATCAATAATTAAACACATTTATTCTCTTTCAAATTTATAAATTTCAGTCTTATAATTATAAGCTTGACCATATTATCATCATTTAAATATTATAGTAATTTATTTATAATTACAATTAAATGACATATGAGAAAATAGTACTAAACACCATAGAAAATTGATTCTAAAAACAATAGTAAACTTTTATATTCTATTTATTAATAATTGATACTTTAATAATTATGAGAATTTAAAATAATTATGGAATAATTAGCAGATTAATTATTCAAACAAGATCAATATGAAGAAGCTTTCAATATTTATCAATAATGTGAATAGACATCATCAATATTAATAAAATAAGCTCAGTTATCTGATAAGATTGGACTTTTTAAATAAGCAATAAATTATTATTGGCAAGCATTTGATAAAGGAGAGAAAAAGAATGAAATATTAATCAAAATAGGTATAAAAATAGATAATATATTAAAAAAAGGAAAGTTATAAACTTAGTTAGGAAACTATCATTTGGCTATTCAAGTGTTTAATTAGATCCTGAGTGTTGATTAGAATAATCCGATAGCAATGGGTGAATTAGGTTTATTTAAGAATATATTTAAAAGGGTATACATATTATTGCATGGAAGATCATATGAATGCTCTAAGTTAATTGAAAAAATGTTCATAATTTATATCTATAATACCAAGATTCCTTGCAAAATTGGCTAATGAACTACATAACGAATATAAATATTACACAGCCAAACTCTACTTTATTGTTGCTTATTAGATAGATAGTAATTGTTTTGAAGTTGTTTATGGTTTAATTAAGACCTTAATAAAATTAGAAGAATATGAATAGTCTTTATAATATTGTAAAAGTCTTTTAGAAATTGATCCAGATTGTATCATGGTAAAATTAAAAATGAGTAATTTTAATTATCAATTTATGATAGTTAAGATAAGTATCATGACCAACAAGATAGAGGATGCTGAAGAAATAGTAAAGATATTAGATAATAGATCTCTTGATTAATAAGAAATTTATTAATTAATAGAATTAAAAGGTCTAATTCTTTTTAAGCGATAGTAATATTAAGATTGTATAGATTATCTTACAGAAAATGTAAAAGAAAACAATCACGAGATTGAACTGTTTGTTATTATTGCCAAATGTTATTATGAGCTCTAAAGATATGAAGAAGCATTAAACTAATTGGAAATGGTATTTGATGTTTTTCAAAACTATTACCCAGCTTTGGAATTACAATGTAAAATAATTTGTTTAATTGATTTTAGATAAAATACTAATAAGTATCAACAAATTAGATGAGGCAGAATTAATAAAATAAAATATTTATATTCAATTTTTATGATTATATATAAATTCATTAAAATGATGGAAGTATGTGGGCATAATCATTTATTAAAACATTTTTTATGTGTCTTCTTAATAATTCCATATTTATTGGACTAGTTGAGTAGTTAATATCTTTAACATTTTTATCAATATGTTTATATTACATCAATGTGTTGTAAATCGTATGAATTCCACAATCAAAACCATTATTTTATTACTGTACAGGTATAATGACTTATTATTGATATTAATTTGTATTATTAAACCAAGGAAATATTTTGGAAACTTTATCTAATATAATGTTATCTGAAGAAGAGGTTAAAGAGTTTAAAATATTCAGAACTTAATTTTAATAAACCAACGTCAAAAAATGTCCTCTATCTACATTCATAACTAATATCAATTTTTTAATCTCTGAGAGTCGAGAAACAATTTCTAAAACTCTTGGTAATATCAATGGTTTCTATTCTTTTGAAGTTATTAAACTTGAAAAAATGTCTTAACATTCAACAGTATTGATTAAATAAATTTATTTATTAAAGGCTACTTAATAATAATCATCAACTAATTGTATATAATAATCTAATCCTAATTAATTAAGCCATTCTCCATAATTAAAACCTTTGAATGAGAAGTTAGTCAAAGAAAACACTTTATGGGATAAAAGATAGCGAGTTGTTTATGTTTGTTATGAATTGTGATTTATATCTTATTATTTCATTCTGATTCCATTTTTATAATACTTTTTTTCTTCTGAAATAAGCTTACCTTAATTATATGTTTGTGTAATAAACAATCCTTATTTTAGATTATTATCATATTAGCCCAGAATCAATTAATCTTCGACCATCTCTTAATAAGGACCATGTTTTTATCCCCATTAATATTTGCATTAGATAATAGACTTTGTTTCATTATTGGTTAATTTACATAAATCATAAGCAAAACCTTCTTTAAACTATCCCTCAAACTATTCGTTTCCATTTATAAAGACACCTTTCCCTATAGGTAAAAAATGAAAGGAGTCTAAGCCTCCTTTGTATAAAGTTGAGTCACCTTAACTAAAGTCTCTAGGAATTGAAATATGGTTTTTGCAGTTTAAGTAAAGTAAGCATTCTTTCATCATTCCAAATTTGCCTTTTTCAACATTCACAATAATACTATTTTATCAAAATAAGTGATTACATGTTTCCATTGGGTCTCAGTAATAGTTATTTGTCATTGGGAGACTTTTTAATTTTAAATATTTATTTTTATTACAATTAACTATGAAATGATTGTTTCTTAGATTATTGCTAAGGGACATTCGCTTAATTTTCTGTTGGCACATCATATAGTTTTAGAATGCTCATTTAAATTAATTATTAATAAAATTTTTTTTAGAAATAACTTTGTAATAAATCAATTGCTTTTTTCAGAATCATTTGATTCTGCCAAATTTATAGAATATTCAGTGACGAGTTCGAAAATCTCATCCTGAGTCTAAACATCTAAAAATTATAAATCAAATTCTATCTAAAATAATAATTAAAAATTTACTTAATATTTTCCTTTTTCCAAATCAACAATATTTACAGGGTTATCCTATTCTAAGAAATCTTCAAGACCAGTCTATTTAGTTTATTAAGCATAGATATCATCTTCAGCTTCTAATTCACCAATAAAACAACGCAATTTATTTGCTTACAAACCATGAGATAATAATCTGAAATAAGTGAACATAAATGATTTTCCATTTAAATTCAATTATTGCCATAATTCCTTTTTTTATCCATGTTTAACTTGAATAGTTTCAACTAATTATCTTTCTTAAGCATTTAACTCCTCAATTTTCTTGGGAAAGTTGAACCAACAAATTCTAATATTTGTAATAAAAAGGGATCCAGGTAATGGTTCAATTGAAATTTAAGCATCATTTTAACCATAAATTTTGGCTTTAATATTTTAAAACAAATGAAGTTTATCTTCATTCTGTAGTAATTCGAAAGGGTATGCAATACCATTCATATTCTGTTATAAAATAATAAAAAAATTACTTATATGTTCTGTCTCTGTGGATTTAGAAAAGATAACAATGAGTAAGTTCGTGCATAAAATTCCTAAGGAACTTCTTTGCAATCTAAAATGAGAATAGATAATAAAGCCAACAGAAACAAATAATAAAATACTCAAGACTGTAATAGAGTAAGTCAAGAATACACAGATTTTTTGTGCGAATACGATAAAAATTACTAAGAAAAGTCTTAATTCTTTGATAATTATGTATATTCACCTAATTAGAAATTAGAGGTAGTACATTTATTGTTTAAATTAAGGAATCAAAAACAGATTCTGAAGAATCTATGTTAACACATTAAGGAGATGGATTACTAGTGAGATTAATCAATATTAATTAACAATCCACCATTAAATTCAAAGATACTTTTACAACATTCATTATGAGGATTCTTAATGATATTAAGTCCTTCTTTGAAGTACTTAAATTCCATCTCTATATTATTAGATTACTCCTTAAATAGAAGTTAAATTTGTTAAATCTCTTGTGCCAAATACCATAACTGAATTAACCTATAGAAAAATCAAGAATGATAAGTTATTAATTGCACATGATCCAACAGGAAGTTTTCTGCTTAAACACTTATCTTCAAGTCAATAAGTATATTTCATAGAAGAAACTCAAGTCTTTCGTCCAATCTTAGATAAAGGAATTGATGTTTTGAATTGTCACAATAAGATACACTTTGTATCTAAATCAGACATTACGGTTAAATTAGATACAGCCATAGTGAGTAAATTAAGCTATGTATGTTTTTAGATTTACTATTCTTACATGATGTTCCTATACACAGTATAATAAAGGAGTATCTAACCTTGGCTCATGACCTTATTCTAATACTTTCTCCTAAATTAGAGTATCATGAAATGATATCATAATTAAGATAAGGGATTAAGGATAGTTTACAATCGCATATCTATTGTAGTGTATAAATTGAATCTGTTTATGAATAAAATAAGGTTATTTGTTTTATTGTCTATTATGGAGATATTTCAGAAATTAATCAAAATTAGCAATTACATTTCCTCTATAAGTGTATATCAAAGACTATTTAAAAGACTTTTAAATATAAAGTGTTTTTAAAAAATTTGAGGAGTTAAATAGGAGTAATGAAATTAGTGGATTTGTTTTCTCTTTATGGACTGTTGTTTGATAGTTCTGATGAGAATTTTAAAAGATTTTATAAACAAGTCAAGAAATAGTATTTTCCAAAAATAAAATCTCAAAAGTTTATTTAAGTTGAAAGTAGTAAATCATCAACTGAATCAGAAAGTGAAGGAATTTAAGAGATAGAATCGGCGAACTCAAACTTTACTGAAATCAAACTGTATAGTAAAAGTGAATCGATTCACATATCTAATTATGTATATGTTCACTTTCATTCATAAAACAGTTAAAAATCTACATAATATGAAGAGCAGATTAATATCAGTCAATGATGATTGTTTTTTTAATATTTATAACTTATTACTTAACAGCTTTAGATGTATTGTATTAAATATTTTATTCCATCAATAAGCTAATCTTAAAAGCTATTCTTCTTGATTTGGTCAGTAATTTCTTATAATTAGATAAGATCATTTTATGAATTTGTTTAGTTTAGTAAATATTCATTAATTTTTATATTTTATAATGAAGACGAAAACCAAAATCACCCAGTCAACTTCGTAAAAGAAATTCAACACATAATTTCAATCAGTTTTTTTAAAGAAAAGTTTAAGCAAAGAAGAAATTCATGATGAACTAACATCTTGTGATAGTCAATTCGAATCTACTGCCATAGATGACCCTTTTTGTAAATATATGAATCCAAACAAATTAACTAAAAAAGTATTAAATTAAAATAAATTCAAGAAAGGAATCTCCAATACAAGTAGAGAATAGAGTGCAAGGTTATAGAAGTCCAATACTAATTCTACTCTCAAATCAAATCCTCGTTTATTATCTCCAAAGGAATAAGTTGAAATGATTCATTATCTTGAATAAACTAAAAAGACTTTAATCGAAGAAAATAAAAGAAAAGAAAACCTTATCGCCAAGCTTCTGATTAAAAATAAATCACCAACAAAAGGATTTATTCATTTGGCTTCATAACATCCTCCAAAATCTGCTGATTTACGTTCTCCAACTACTCGCTTCCCATTCATTAATACTCCTTAACCTAATGAATTCTAAGTTCCTTTATTTTATAAAGTGAATTAAACTAAAGTAATTCAAAATGATTAAAATTGGAGTTTCGGAAAATTACAAGAGGAAGAGCGAGATAATAATACTAAATTTTAATTTACTAAATTAGCAATGTGTAGTAATTCAAAATCATCAATTAAAAATAATTTTTCAAAACCTCTCCTTAAATTACCTAAAGAGTTTCAGTTATAATCGTGGAATTCAGTAAATAAATGATGAATGTTAAGGATATTATATTATAATAATATTTTGTTATTCTAATTTCTATTTGTAAATAATTGTTTTTGAAAAAAATTAATATTAATGAAAATTGATTTTGACACATTATTCTAATTTATTAAAAAGCATTTAACGTATTCACAAAAATATGAGGGAATATTATTGTTTTAACATCCTACTTATAAAATTATTGTTTTAGAAGGTGGTTTAAATATTTCTTTGAAATATAAGTTAATGATGTTATTTAAGTTCAACTAAGATTTATTATTGATTATTATAAAAAATAATTGATGGATTAAAATAAAAACATTCCAGAAGAGAGATATTAATTAGAGATCTTTATAAAAGCTTAGAATTTGAAAGACATGGACACTTTCTCTAAAAGTGATCCTTTTTGTAGACTTTTGCACACCATTTAAGGAGAATAGGAGAAAAATGAAGGAGATACAGAATTTATAAAGAATAACTTAAATCCTAAATGGGAAAAGACTTTTGTCATTGATTATATATTTGAATTAAATCAAAAGTTGGTGTTTCAGGTTTGGGACAAAAACTAATCAGCTGGATCTGAAGATAAGCTAATGGGATAAGTTGAAACAACAGTAGCAGATATTGTAGGAGCAAAAGACATGAAGTGCGAATTAGAATTGAAAAGTAAGAAAGGTCAAAATGTTGGTACTTTGATAGTAAATATTGATAAATAGCCAGAAGATAATCAATATTTATAATTGAATTGGATAGGAAGAGATTTAATGAAGTAATTATAGAAATTTGATAACTAGTACTGATGGTTTCTTTGGAAAAAGTGATCCATTCCTCAAATTCTTTAAAAAAGTAGGTGAAGATTGGTTACCAGTTCATAAAACAGAGATGATAAAGGATAATTTAAATCCGGAATGGAAACCATTTCAAATATCTTTTAGAAGACTATGTGGAGGTTAACTATAGTAAAAATTTAAAGTTGAATGTTGGGATGTTCATGAGAAAGGTACAAATAACTAATTTATGGGTTATTTTGAAACTTCAATTCATGAAATAATAAATGAGAATAAAAGTGAATTTAATTTGGAATATAAAGCAAATAAGTCTGGAGGTAAGATTATTCTAACAGAGAAGAAGGTTATTAAGAGACCAACTTTTATGGACTTTTTAAGGGATGGAGAATAAATTAACTTAATTATTGGTGTAGATTATACTGCTTAAAATGGAAATCCAAACTTCCCAGATTCATTACATGCTTTCAAAACATAAAATGGAAATTAATACGAAACTGCTATTCGAGCATGTGCATAAATTTTATTGAATTATGATTACGATAAAAAAGTGGCTATGTATGGATTTGGTGCTGTTCCTCATCTACCAAATTATAATGTCAATGAAACTGAACAATGGTATTTTATTAAAGAGAATTTAGTTTCCCTTTAACAGGTGACTTTTAAAAACCAGAAGTGTATGGATTGGAAGGACTAGTCAATTTATATAAACAGACTCTACCTAATTTACAATTCTCAGGTCCAGCATGTTTGGGAGAGATTTTGAATTATGCTAAATAAATTGCAGAATTCAATTCTAAAAAGAAGATTTATACTGTTCTCTTAATTTTGACTTGTGGATAAATTCATGACTTGCATCAAACAACAGAGATTATAGCTAAATGTAAATTTACTCAATTATTTGATAAGGTGCTAATGTTCCATTATCTATTATTTTAGTTGGAGTTGGAGATTTTGATTTCAAAAAGTTAGAATTTTTAGATTAAGATTAAAAGCAATTATAAAAGGAAGTATTGACAAGAAATGTAGTATAATTTGTTCCATTTGCTCCTTACTCACATAGTTTACCCATATTATAAAGAGAATTGCTTGCAGAATTACCTCATTAATTGACAAATTATAAATCCCTACTAGGTTTAGTACCTAGTAAATGATCAAGTGTATATCATTATAAATATTAATAAAAATAAATGAGTAATTTATAATAATCATCTTAACTTCCTGTAATTAAAAATAAATTACATGTTGGAGAGAATCTTATGTATTAAATCCACAAAAGAGCTTTATAAGAATATTTAAAAAGTGGAAATATAGATTAGCGAATTGTTTCAATGAATTTACTAAATGTAAGCTAATTAAAGAATGAAGAACTTAATGTATTACATTAATCTCTTAGTACAAAAAATTAAAAGTTCGAAGGAGATGCTAGTAAAATATTGTCTAAAGTATTTTCCATTTTTTTATGCTCTTTAGTTTAGATCAAAAGTAAAATCTAATGGTTTTCCATTATATTTCAAGAAACCGGATTATTCTCATGAAGATTAAGAAATAAATTAATTAGAAGAACATCTGTAAAGAATTGATTTTACATAATAAGCAAAATTGTACTCAAATCTAAATTGAACACATGCAAAGTCTTTAATGGAACTTATCTTGTAGATCCTACTATTTAAGATCTTTAAAGGACAAATTAAAAATAAAAATAACAACTCGTTTATTTTCCTGCCATTAAGAGATAACCAAGTTAAGCTAATTTAAGAGATGCTTAATAAATAAAATAAGTAGTTAATTAAAGATTACATGATTCTGAATTAACTTTACAAGAATTAAGAAATAGATATAAGGAATCTAAATTAAGTAATTTTTAAAAGTATTTTTTTTAATTGATTGATGAGGGGGATATTGGAGAATTGTAATCCTTATTCAAATAAAAGGAAATATCTCAAGAAATTCTTAACAGCCCAAATCATAAGGGATACTTCCCTATTCATTTGGCTATCAAATAAAAAGATCCATAATTATTTAAATTGTTTCTACAATATGGAGCTGATCTTACTGTACTTACAAGAAAAAAGAAATCAATCAAATAATTACTAGAAATCTACTAAAATGATGAAATCTACAAATTAATTTATGGAAAAAAGAAAGCAAAAATATTATTATGAAGTAAATTTATAATTTAAATTATTTAACATGTAATTCTCTGATATTACCAACTTTGAAAAATCTTTTCATGATCTAAAGACTAAATCTGTGATTTCTTAAAAGACCACTCCCAAGAAAAAATCAACATTGAATTACATGGATATTCAGAATTTTAAATTTGAGTGGATTTGCTTAGATGATTACGAATTGGAAATAATGAATTAAATTGATTCTAATCCATTCTAATACCCATACTATGACTAAATGTAATGGTTCCAAAATTATCATCTTCATTTCCAATATCCTCTAAAGTTAGATCACATTAATGTAAAAAATAAATTTACCACTTTTTTTAGACTTAAGAATCATTAAAACAACATAAAATTTGCGAATTAAAAAGAAATAGTCTTTTGTGTTGGTTGGGCTATGTCTTGGGTTCTTATGATAATACATCAAATGAAACATATTTTTTAGCCATTTCAATTTTTGACAAGTTTCTATAACAATACTCTTATAGTCTTAGCAATCAAGAACTTTTAAGTGTTGGGATTAGTTGTTTGAGTTTAGCTTCTAAATAAAAAGATATATATTGTTTGACTTCATAATAACTTGTTTAATTAAGTTCAGAAAAAATAACTGAAGATTAGCTCGCTAAATGTCAATTTCAAATCTTATAAACTATAAAATTTCAAATAGAAATGCCGAACTATTTTAAAAATTTTGATTATATTATGAGAGACTTAGAATTCCGATATTATAAAGAAATCAGATCAAATATTATTGATAATTCCTTAATGAAAATGAAATTAGCAGCTATATATAAATGCACGCTTAATTTATTAAGATTTGTTTCTTAGCATTATGACACAACAATATTTTATTAAAGTACCATAGCTTATAGTTGTATTTTGTATACAATCAAAAGGATGTAATTATTAAACTTTAGGATGCTTAATGATTTAAGTCAAATTTTAGTTTAAATTCAAATTGATTAAGATATTATCAACTCGGAATTAGCACTAAAATATATTTATAGACTTTGCCAAAATTAAATGTCTTAAAAACAATCAGAATTTTTATCATAAACAGATTTCAAATATTGATTATTTTTAATTTAAGTTCTTTTTTTTATATCTTAAAAAAACAGATTATTATTAATTTATCTTCAAGATTTTTAGTATTGTATATTTATTTAGAATATCTTAGTTAATATTTCAATAATTAATTGATAATTACATTATATCAAGTATAATTTTCATACTTTGATGTAGATTAAACGTATAAAAATAATTTATTTAAAAGTAAGTAATTTATAGAAAAAATAACACTTTTTATATATTTTTAATTAATACATATTAGCTCCATACTTAATAAAATTAAACTTTTTGAATACAAAAATAGGAATATAAATTAGTAAATTATCTTTTCTTTTATTAGTATTTATAGACTAGATAATAATAGTGGATTCTTCCTTTATATAAATACGGAATTATTTTATGATTGATGAGGATATATTTTTCTTATTTAGGCAATTTTTTTTTCCTATAAATTATGTTCCTTTATTGCTTCTTATTATTAGTAATGATAAAGATAAAGATGTTTAAAGTTGAGTTATAAAGGTTATGGTTCTATTTTGAAAAGAATGAAACTTTGTATTTTAGAGTTGCATATGTTCTGGCTTATCAAAGAGAATTTAATTATGAAATTGATTGGAAAAACTTATCATAATTCATTGTTAGAATTGTAGGATGATTGTTGAATAATAAGAACAATTAATATTGTTGATGATATATTTAAGGTTTTGAATGATTGATTTTATATTAGTATTAGTATTGATTGAAATTTGTTTTTAAAAGCTGTGCATTAATTTTCATGACAGAAATAAACAAATATGAGACGATTGTAACAATTCTTAAAAATCTGAATAATCCTAAATTTGCTTCTTAATATGAACAACAACTCAATCGTCTCCCCTTCTTTAGCTTTTACAAATAAGTTTTAAAAACAGACGCATTTACATAAAGTGCATTTAAGTATATCTAACTTCTGTATTTAAAAAAAGGATAAGTCTATAAGCATTAGAGTACGTTTATTTTTTTGATTAATAGCTGATACAATTGAAAGTGTCGTAATATTACTTGAGGGGACATTGTCATTAATAAAAAATGATCAAAAGAAATAAAAGTTTGTTTCAAAAGTACAACCACCAGATCATTTATTTTAAGCAGAAATCTATAAAAATGCTGCATATTCTAAATATAAAATAATGGCTGTTACTGATTGCACAGCTATCTCATTGAGTTTCATTTCTATTCATGAGGTATATGTCAATTTATTTTAAAAAGATATCAGTATATGGATTCTAGTTTGCTAAATATAAAGAAGAGGTGGATTATTTCAGAATTTAATTTCCAGATATTAAACCAATTGAATTTATTCCATTTATAAAGAAGTTGAAGAAAGAGAATTTTTTAAATAATGTAAAAATATATTAAGCTAATCAATATGCAAATAAAGTATATTTTATAATCTCTGGAGAAGTTGAAGTATATAGTAAATAATAATTTAGATCTATGCTGAAAATGAGGATGGTAAATTCTAAAGAGTAACGATTGCATGTGATAATGATAGTTTTGGTGAAGAATCATTTTCAACAGCGATTCCTAGAGTATATAAGTATACAGCAAAGACATAATATTTCAAGAAAACTAGTGCTTTTGTTTTTGAAGTAAAAATAAAATTGTATTAGATTGATGATTATTGCCACAAATATGCTCCTAATTTAATAAGATAGTTAGAGGATAAAATGAAGCTTAAAGAGAATCTCATTCTATAAAAAATAAAATAAACTTAAACTCAAACAAGTACTTTACCAACCATAATAAATGGATCTTTGAAAAAACCTTTTGAACAGTAAAATACATTTAATTTGATATATTTAGATTCTTACATATAGCTTCGCCTAGATCGAAAGCATCATCGATAAAAATGAATAGAGCTATTAGTCTTAATGATGGAGGTTTATTCAATTTTATGGAATTGAATAATCCAGGTAAAAATCATGCGAGATTGTTTGAACAGCATGTGAATCGACAGTTAATAAAAGAATAACATGAGGAGCATGGGAGTAAATCAAGAGATAGAACAAAATCTGTTGAGTACTAGAAATTATTGAATCTTAATTCAGATTCTAAAAAACTTCCTCAAATTAAATAACATTGATTTATTTGTAAAAATAAACTATTATAATTAATAAATACACATATGCAACATTAATTAAGCTTAACTCTTGAAAATAATAATAGTTATCTCTCCGATTAAGTAGACAACATTGACATGAGTTAATTTAATCAAAGCTCTTTTTTTTAAGGTGAAGAATAATCGAAATTGCTTTCTGATATACATGTGGCTTCAAAAAGATTGTCTCATTCTGCAGATCATTATATTAATGAGATTGTAGGATAGAGAGATGCTTCAATGTAACTAATCAATTTATAAAACAGAAAACAGATTATTTTGATCCAATCATATTATAGAATGCATTAATGTTAGATAAAATACCAAAAAAGGAAGAAATGGGCTCGTTATCGAAAATGTGTGATTCAAGAATTAGTAGATAGTGAATTTACATATCTAAAAGATTTAGAATTAATAATTGTGAAGTTTTATGATCCAAATATAACATAATCGGGAATTTTGACAGAAGCTTATTAAAAATAGTTGTTTAGGAATTTAAAATAAATATATTAGCTAAATAAGTAATTCTTAGTTGAAATATCAGGTATTTTTTTATATTAGATTTTTTTAATTAGAAAGATTTAGCAATTTTACTTAACATACATGTTTTGGAAAGATTTTTGATAAGTATGTTTAATTTTTTAAAATATACTTCGAATATACATCTGGTTTTTCAATTGAAGTAGTTTCGAATTTAAGGAAGGAAATACCACAATTAAATGATTTTATAACTGAATTAGAGGAAGCTGATGTATTTAGAGGAGGGAATCTGGAATCTTATTTAATTAAACCAGTATAGAGATTGCCTAAATATGTATTATTACTAAAAGATTTAATCAAACATACATGGCAATCTCACCCAGATTTTGAGCAGCTTTAAGTAAGTCTCAACAAATTCATAGAGGTGAATAGTAAAATTGATATCTTAATGGATAGGTATAAAATTAATAATAATATTCCTAGTGTTCTTAAGAATCAAATGCTTTTTGAATTATAAAAGTAATTTTTCGATTCTATAAATTTTTCCATTGTAGAATCCACTAGAAAATATATATAGAGTGAAACTATTAATGTTCTCGTTTCCAAATAATTAAAGTCAGTTATAGTGTATATATGTAATGATATGATAATCCTAACTTAAAGAAATTAAAATGCATTAGCTAAATAACATGAAAAATTATATGAATATCTTTTCCTTAACGAGAAATCCTATTGTAAAAATAAGCCTGAAACTTAATATTGTAAATTCTTATTTACAGTTTCCTCTTAAGAATAATCCATTACATTTATTTGTTAAGATGCTGATTAGAAATAAAAGTTACTAACTTTGTTTGAGTCATTAATAAATGACATTAAAATTAAGTATCAAAAATTGGAGATTTTTTAAGAGTAATAAGATGTTTAGCCCATCTAAGTATTTGCCAAAGGTACGGAATAAAGAAAGACCCTCTTTTAATCATATACTGTTTATGTGATGATTGTATATTATAGAATTCAATATAGATTTCTGCTGGAACTTAGAATTTAACCTTACTAACTAGATACAGTAGTTTGATACAGTTGGAAAATATGTTGAGAAAGGAATTCCCTGAAATATCTATTCCACATTTAAGTAAGAATTAATGGGCAAACAATAAAAAAACATAACTTATTGAAGCTAGAAAAATCATCATTGAAAATTTTCTTGAAGCTGTTCTTAATTCTAATCTTATCAAGCAAAAACCAGAATAAGTACTAAAATATTTAGAACTTCCTCCATCATTCTATGAAATTTTGGCATCTAGTCCTAGTTAATAATATCTGGAAAGAGAAAGTCTAAGAAGAAAAACTATGAAATCTTCATCGTTTAATACAGATGAGATTTCACTAAGCGAAACATTAAAATTTGTTAGAAATTCAAATGTTATTAGATAAACCATGCATCATAAAAGTTTAAAAATTCAAAATTAAACCACCAATATTAAAGTAACAATAATTATTTAATGAAATATTTTTAGATAATGTTCTTAGATGAATTCTACATTTTCTTACCTATCAGTCCGGAGTTAAGAGTCGCTGATCTGATATAGATGGCAGCTGAAGCCATTAAATTGTAAAGTTATGAAGATTTTAAATTCTTTTTAATCAATGATTAAGAAGTTAGAATTCTTGATGATGAAGATTGCATTCCATAAATTTAAAAAAGTAAATCATAAAATGAAGGTGTTATTTCAACTATTTCTTATTTATTTAAAAAGCAATAAAAATAAGAAGCAAAATTAATAATGAAAAAATATTTATATTTAACACCAAAGCAAGAAAAAAAAGATTATTAATAGGATTTAGTTAGACTTAATTTAATAAGTCATTAAGCCTTTTGTGATATTAAAAGTATGAAATATAAACTAACTTTTTCATAATATTGCATGTATTCAGTCTATTATCTAATTATCAAATATTATGAACATTTCAAACATGTATTAATATTTTATATTTAGACCTTTACTAAGTCTTCTTTGCCTATTAATTTAATTAAACAGTTGATTCCAGATAAAATATTTAAATAAGAAAAAGAATAAACTTGGATCTCTGAAATATATATTACTGTAGGAGATGTTAGTTAAGAAATTTAATAAATTATTAAACAACACGATAAAAACTTGTAAGCCATCAAAAAACTTGAACAATAATACTAATATATTGCAGAATTGCTGTTTATGGAATCATTACAATAAAATCAATTTTACGGACTTTAATATTTTGATATTGAAATTCCTTTGGCTAGCAAAGATATACTTTAAAAGTTTTTATTACGATTTATTTAGATAATATCATTGTTAACTTGAGACGTAATCTACGTTAGGAATTAAGTTCGATAGATTTATTATTATAAACCATATGGAAAAGAAGATGGAAATACTGCTGAGTGACATTGTTAATCCTTCACCATTCCCTTTTTATTTTTAGTTTTAAATTAAGCAATTTCAGGATGAAAAAATTATATTCAGAACTTCAAATGGTTTAGAAATTTAGAAATTGTATGAACTTTACTCAAATATCTCTAATACTATTATGGTGTGAATTCTAATAGATAACAAAAAAAATTATTTATCATCAATATCTCATCTTAATATTTTCCTTTCCTAATCTATACATATTATATTAATCATTCTAATAAACTTTCGAATCTGGTAATGTAGGAACTGTTTAAATAGTTTTTACTCTATCGTTCGTTCTATTACTTTTCTATTTTTAATTGTTATTTTCTGGACAAGAGACAAAACTTGTACTCAAATTTGAATTATTTATTTATTCACTTAGACTTAAAGAATTGTGTTCAAATAATTTTAACTTTTATCCATTATTGGAATTCTTTTTTATTATTATTTGTTTGTTTGAAGATTATAAATAAAACTTCTATCTTTCTTATTCTAAAAGTCTGTTTTTTAATATCATTTCTAATTCTAAATTATCTTACTATAATTTTATAATCTAATTCTATTGATTAGAAATGATTAATTAATTGTTTTAACTTTATTCAACCTTATTTTTAAGACATTAATTTTCATTTCTAACTGTTTCAAACAATTCGCTTAATTTTTACAATTCTTCTGTTAATTGTGAGATATGATTCTTATAGTAATTAATTTCCTTATCTTTATCACTCAGTAATTCTGTATATTAATATGAATTTTGAACTGACTCTATCTCTTAACTAATTTAAGAATGTAATAATGATTAAAATTTTGTTTTCGAACGATTCCTTAATTTATGTAAAGGATTATTAGGTTATACTATTTTACTGACTATTGGTTTCACTTAAAAATGGTTTATAAGATGTTGATTAACTAGTTTTAAATTCTTTTCATCAATTCCACTATGCTATATCTTATTTTAAAATATACAATCTCATTCACTTTATCTACTATCATTTAAGAAGATTTAACATCTTTCTATTAATTCTTCATGACATCCATTATTCCACTCGAAACTTTAAACGATTTCATTAAATTTAATAATTTATTATTTTCTTATTAAAAATAAGAAATTTCAATATACTAAAAACAAGAAATCAAAAGTTTTACTTTTATATATATATAAAAAGAAAATTTATCAAATTTGAAAACTTCTCTTAATTTTATCTTTTTTTAAAAACATTGTCTTACTATAAGGTAGATAAGATTCTTAATACAATTCAAATTCAATTACTAAAATAGAAATAAATTATACATTTTTCATCACTTTTAATATACTTTATAATCGCTTGTAGAAAATATTCAAATTATTTGTATCTACATTAAAATCTTTAAATATTAAATGTACTTTATAATTTTATACTACTTTTATCTCCTTAAATATTAAGAGCTTTAATGAAAATAACTTTATTAGTTGAACTTTCAATAATAATTATTAAGAGAAGTTTAAAAATACATGGGATTGTTTTTATACTTTAATTACTTTCTATCATTCTTACCATACTATTAGGATAAAAGTAATATTTTAAATCTTAAATGATATTTTTCAAATTACAAATTTTGAGAGAAAAGGTTTTGGAATGTAATTTAGATTAAAAATACTAAAAAACAAGTTTACTAGCAATTTTGTGAAACTTTATTTTATTGTAATTCTAGTTTCCATTAATAATTTTAATTAAATTAGTAATTAGTTTTAAATTTATCAGTGTATTTAAATTACGATTCTAAATCTACTTCTTAAATTAATTTTTGACTAATTATATCAAAATTGTAGGCCTTGAACCATAAAATATTGAATATCTGACTTATAAGATACATCTTTTATATTTTAATTATATAATTTTATTATAAACTTCATTATTATAAGTCTGAAATAGCTTTATTTAATTAAACAAATAAAATTCGAAAGTTTACTATTAAATAAAAGAGTTTCTTAAAAACTCAGTAATATCTTCATTTTTAACTTAATCTTTAAAAAAGGTTGATAAAACTTTTGAAAACTTTAATTTTTCTTCTGAAAAACTAATCAACAAAAATTTTTCATCTTAAATGATTTACTTAAGTATGTTTTCCCATGATTTATCTGTACGAGAAAGAATATATTGTGATCTCATAGCACTACGATAAGTGTAAATAATATAAAGAAATGAGATATTTATAATAAATCCAAGTACAAAATAAGAGATGTCTGGATTTTCACCATACAGTAAAACGTGTATTGATCTAGTAGCAAATATAATTAAAGTTATAAATGCTGATTCTAAAAAATCTGTAAGCAAAATATTAATAATGTTGAAAACCATTTAATTAGCTCCTCTATAATAAGAATTAGTTATTTCATCCTTGGGATCATAATAAACAGTATAAAAAGTAAAAGATAAATTGATGAAACACAAAGCAATATTTGATGAAAAGCTAGATTTTAACTTAACGAAGCATAACACAAGAGTAACTCCAATTAAAAAAATTAAAATGTACATCTATTCTTTCTGATTTTTTAATATACTTGTTGTAAGTTTGAAAATTTAGAGAGCTAAGAAGAATATAGATATAAGTTTTATGTGTTTTTATCTGGTTGGTATTTAATGGATATTTTAAAACTGTTCTTCGATTTATTTATCTTTGAATTTTAAGGTGTATTTATTCATATATTTATTTTTTATCTTTAAATCTAATAATTATTTAGAATCGAAATCTTTCATAATTAATAATTTAATTAAGATGTTTGAAATGACTTTAGATTATATAAAAAATTTTGATTTTTATTTCGTTAGTTGATTTTTAGAAAATATTAAATTGTAAACCTTTTAAAACATATATAATATGAAACTTAATAAATCAATCATAATTCAAAATATTTTGTTTTGTTAAGTTCATTAAAATTCATCTATAAACAAACTAAATGTGATGAAAGCAGTATGAAAAAGAAAGGAAATAATTTAAATAGATTAAATTCAGCACTTGAATTAAAATTGAATAAATCATAGCAACCAAAAATAAATTCAATTAATGAACTTGTTAAAGCACATAAATTAAACAAAAGATACATCTTTCCATAATTTCTTCTTGATTTTAATAACTAATTTAATAAGATTTAAATACCCAAGCAGAAAGAATCACTAAACTTATAATTTAAGCTGCAGGATATACTAAAACTTATGTGATGAATTCTGCTAAAAAGACAGTTTATTAATCTTAAATATATACAATTAACAATATTACAGGATATGCTATTACAAAACACTTTCTATTAGAATGAAATATTTTACCCATTAAATAGCTAGATTTATACAAATCCCTGCAATGAGGAATTATTAATTAATTTTACTATCTCTGTATCTAGTAATTTAACTTAAAAGCCATACAAAAAATCTTTTGATAACGACAAATCCTTCAAGTTTGTATTAAAACATTCCATCAATTTTAAAACGATTTATTTTTAATTACAATTTTTTTTTTTCTAATTAAATTTGATTTCTTTAATCATCTTTATCCCATGTAATAACCGTTTATAATTATTCATTTATATTATAAACTAAATTATTAAATATTTCCAAATTAACAATTCTATCCTTTCTTAAATTATCAAAAATGATAGATAACTTAATATTAAATTTATCAGGTAAATTCTTCATAATGTGGATTTATCTTAAAAGAACTTCTAATTCTCTAAAATTTACATTTCCTAGTAAAAATACTTAACTCTATGTAGATAAATCTAAAGCTATTAAATGAATACAAATATCAACTTAGACAGAATGATGTAAACTAAAAATATCATCATTATATTAATTTGTGTAATTAAGAAGATCAAAAAATCTTTTAATGAATGAGGATTAGGATTATCTAAAATCTATTTTGACTGCGTAATAATTAAATTCAGTTACGAATTTTTCGAAATGATTGATTGTTTCTTCATTAGTATTGAAACTAAATTATTACCATAATCTCTTAATGAGTGCATCATGAATATTGATTTAAAATGGATAAGGAAAGGTGCCTTATCCACTTAAAACTAAATAGATTGGCAATTCTAATGTATTACTCTATTCAACAATTTTCAAAGCTAAATTAAGTCTATCAATAAAGGCAAGAGTTTTATCTTTTGAACATGAGAATTTAAGTTTAATTTTATCTATTTCAGGATCATACTCATTAAATAGATTCTCTTATTACACAAATAACTTTGAGAGAGTTTTAAATTTACTTGCTTGTATTAATTAAAGTATCCAAATATAGAGAGGATAATAATAAAATTTAAAAATGATTAAAATACCCTTTTCTAAATTTGTAAATTTAGCTTTTTAATTAAATGTTTAGAAGAGAATACGCAATCTTTCATTATCTCCTTAATTGAGATCAGCATCAGATATAGTCTCTGAATAGATTTCCCATGGATTTTGATATGTATTATCTCCTGCAAGATAAATTCTACGAACATGAAAATGTAAATCTTAACTAATTAAATAAGTTTTATTATTTAATTAAGAAAGCGAATTAGTCATTTATTATAAAGTTGAATCATCATATGATCCGTAAAATTATCTTGACTTTTTTTTGTTCTTATCTCTACTAACCCAAACAATAGCTATATTAATTAATAATAAAATGATGATAATAAATATTGCAAAAATAACATTTTATCCACCTAATTTATATGAAAATTCAGCTAATCCATCTACACATTAATCATCCTTCAATTATTTACCCTATTTACATACAACCTTACAAAAAGGTGTGATTTCACCAGAATAATAATACATGGCTTTTTGTTCATTAATAGAATTAAGACATGGTTAACAAGCGGCTTATCCATAAAGCATTTTATAAAATCCCTTCTAACATGGTTAACAATAATTACCATATGTACCTTAAGGACATCCAGTGGGTGTGATAGAACCTTGAAATTTGGTTAGAGTTTAATTTGTCATAGAGAGGACATGTTATTACTGGATTGATAAGCCTCCACAATCAGTCCTTATAGTGTTAGTATTATTAATTTCTTAATTATTGTTTTGACTATTGATCATCTCAGTGATGTTAAAATAGAACAATCTAATTCTTCCTCCACTTCCAAATCCTCCATAAACTTGATAAGTTTAATAAAACTTTTATCTAGCAAATTACTCTATATCTTAGCTCTGCTAATCATCAATACCACCACCATTAGCTGTAATTAATCCATTTCCACTAAAATAAATTATTCTTATTTAAATTGAACCTCCACTTCCACTGCCAAAAAAAGGTTCCTATATATGTGATGTTCCATCAGAGCTAATTGTTCCATTGTTTTATAAATTTAGTACTTCTAAATGTATGACTCCACCTCCTTAACCTTAAATTTCAATTTTTTTATTCCATTCTCCATATGTTACTCCACCACCACCACTACCTGGTTATACAGGATTAAATGAATAATCATAAATCTATTTACTTTACAATTGTAAACATAATTAATTATAATTTGATTTGGGACTTATTGAAAACCCTCCCATTCCTCCATGACTTCCTCCAGTACCTCCACATTATTGTCTTAATCCTATAATTTTATCTGTGTATCCACAACCTAATCCTTCATTTGTCAGATATCCCATACCATTGCTTGAAATTTGACTTCTTGTTTCAATCGATAAATTATAAGAATATAATCCAATATAAAATCCTTTTATTTTAGATTCTTGTTCTATTATAAGTGAACTTTTAACTGAAATTAACATAGTAAAGTAACTCAAAGATGACATATTAAATAAATTACAATTAAATTGAGACAACCATTGTTCTTCAATGAATTATGCTGTCAAATTAGAATAATTATTAGTTATATCACCTACAAAACTGTAAATTGATTTTACATACTAAAAATCAGAACAGTTTTGATTATTTAAACATGAACAATGAGATTTATTCTACATTAACGCTCTAAGAGAAGAATTTCTTAATGTTAAATTGTCTGAGCATATACCAATTCTATTGAAATTCATTCTACTATTTTCCAAAATCATATTGTTTTTCATAGTGAATTAAATTTAAATATTTCCATCAAATAATAGTTATGATTATTATATACTTATTTCACTTCCATTTATTCTTAACTTCTAAGCAATTTTGTGATCACATGTTGCTTCTTAAGTTAGGGATGAATTTATTATTATTAGTTAATTTATATTTAATGGAGAAATAATAGGGGATCTTCCCAAACATACAGTCACATTGCAATCTTGTATTTGAACTATTTCTTAAGATTTAAGGATATTTAAACTAGATATGGATAAAATACAATTCTTATTTATCAAACATTATCCTTACTATGATTCAATGCATTAACAATCCTCAGCTATAGCATATTGCACAATTAAAATCCATAAAAATGTAAACATTATAAAATAATAATAAAATTGAATTATCAAGAAAAAATCAAAGCTCCATCATCTTCTCTAATGTGTTACACTAAACAAGTAACATCATCATTAAATCATTCGATTATACACTATTATTACTTGTATTAGTAGATTCATCATACGAACCTATATTCTATTATCTAATTGATGAATTCTCACTTTGAAGATTCTCTAATAAATCCACATTGTCATTTAATTAGTTAGAGTTGCTATGAACAATTATATTTTAATTTCTCATATTGTTTGCAAATTATTACAATATGTTCATTTTCTCTTGAATTGTACTCTTTTTTACGTTTAAATCCTTCTATAACATAACAAGAGTAGTTGGAATACCGTCAGTTGGTTATCTAGAAAGAATATCACTTGCATAAAGTGTCATCTACCCTAAATATAATGCTTCATCAGTAATTAAAGTCTAATTTAATATTCATACTTATTACAATTATTTTGCAATGTTCTTATTATTATATTAATAACTCATTAATTTACTATTATAAATACTTTGAATCATTTTGGTCTTATAATTAAGCATATTACACTTAGCATTTCTCTTATAACTTTAATATTTATTGTTGATAACCTTTGAATTCAGCCTATTATAATTATCTACAAATACTTCTGTCTATAATTGAAATTTCTAGAGAGTTCCATTTTCTTTTAACGCTTAATTCAATTATTAAAATTAACTATTATTTTCTTGTAATAATTGGTGATATTTTTATTCTATATTTTTTTATTGTTCAATTACTTCTTTTTATTAAATATTTTCCTTTTTCAATTCTTAGTTTTAAATAACAGCTTCTTCTAAATTTTAATTCATTTCATTAAGAATTTAATCCTCTTTTTATAAATTATTTTGTAATTCTAAGATTATTTAATTTTTTTATTTCAATTCTTCTTATACTTGTTTTAATAATTAATCATTCTGTTATTTTTCTGTTTGCAGTTTAAATAGTTTCTCCATTAATTATCTATTTGTTACTACTTATTCATCAAACTACTTCTTAGTTAATTCCATTTGTTGTTCCAATTCAAAATTAATATTCTTTTAATTTCTACTATAAGGAGATTTTGATTTAGAACTAAATTAAGTTTAATTTCTTTCGTCAACTGTTTATGTTTTAAAATTGGATTAATTCACTGCTGAAGTATCATTTGTTAATCTTTATTAATAATTTCCATCGATTCCACATTTTGTCAATTATTATCCAAATGAAGTAGCATTTTAATGTTAAAGTTAATTGGTTGACATATTCTCTTTAATATTTTTCATCTAACTATTTAATATTTCGACTTAATTTATCAATGTACTTTAATTGTGTTTTGTTTATAATACGTTTATGATATCCTATATTAATTTTTAAGTATCCACAACCATTTTTTATAATTTTAATTAGTTTTAAAATGTCATCTAATCGCTTTTTTAATTATCCAATTATTCTTTAAGCATTTCAATTTATTACTAATATTACATTGAATTATCTGCCATCTTAAATGCATCTTAACTATAAAGATTATTAATTTCTTAAACAAGCAAATAGATAAAATATTTTAATGCTATCAAATCAGTGCATCTATAGAAATCAAAGCAATCATTATAATATTCTTGACAAAAACATTTAATTTTTGCTAAAGAAGGAGCACACTCATCTTAATTTTAATCTTTAATCATTTTAAACTTTCTTAGTTTTTTAGTTAGTTACTATATTCTTACAATGCTATTAGAATGTAATTTTCCTGAATGAGGACCTAAATTAGAAATTTAACTATGTATTGAATATTTATCTTATTGAGCTACAACATTATCAGTTTTAACATGAGTTGGTGATTAATCTATTTTACTAATATTTTCAAGACGCTTATTAATAATAGTTTCATAATAGCTCTATGAATCTACTTTCTAATTTGAACTGCATGCTTTCTTTTACCTTAAAAATGGTGATTAGGATGCCTCATTTTTTTATGTAGTCGTAGACCTATTTTCAGTTCTATCTGCATGTTAACTATTTAGGTTTTTAACTCTCATTTCTAATCCTTAAACTTTTTATTATAAGTAATTCGCACACTATGAAAATTCAGGACAATTGCTGATTACAGCCAAAGGTTGTCTTTACACTCTTAAACTACCTTAACGAGAATGACCAGAATTTGGGGTTTGATAAGGTTTCATATTAATATTTAAATTATTATTTAACAGCTTTAAATTATCTATAGTAAAGAAAAAAAAAATAAATAATTGTATTTTCTCTTCTAAATGATATATCTTAAATAATAATTAAAATACACGTTAGTATTCAGAAAAACCTATTAACTATCATATAATATATATATATATAAAGCTCAATCTTTAGATTTTTTTTTTGCATTTCAGTTTTTCTATTTCTTTTTTTATTAGAATGGAAATCTTTTTTTATTTGCACAATCTTTACATCTACATTTTGAAGAACATTTCTAGTTTCTTAGAAAACATTCACAATAATTCTTTTAACATTAGGACTTTTAACATTTACATCCCCAAATTTATGATCTATCAAATAGATCCTCATCATTTTTTTATCTGTGTAATTTTTATTTAACTTTTTCTAAGGCATTTAATCTGATCTCAAAATGTTCTGTTCTATTTTTGCATTCTACACATTTGCATTGATCAGAACATTTTTAATTTTAATGGAAACATAAACAATATAACTTTAAACAATTCGATTTTGTACATTTACAAATTATATTAGTTTAATTTTAAGAAGACGAATTATTCTCATATTAATAATTCATTATTGATGTATTAAAGTTAAGTTTTCTTCTTGTTCTCAAATGTCTTTTTTAGTTATTTTAATCAATATCATATACCATATTGTTGATATGTTTATAACTTTAAATTTGCATGTCATTCTAAACTGACTCATTTAGTTTCAATTCAGTTGATTTCATTTAATTTTTCTTCTCAGAAACATTTTGAATTGGTTCATCTTCATTTTTAGATGAGTTTGAACTCCTTTTATATAACAAACTAATTTACATCATATATTTAAGTTATGGCTAACTTGAATTTTCTATTACGTTTTCTACTTAGATATCGCAAACCTAGCTTATATGATCATTAATATCAGCAGAACTGTTTATTTACTCAACATTTAAGATTAAAAATTGACTCATTATTTTAAATAGTTATCCTTCTTAAATTTAATACTTTCTATTAACAAAATTTATTAAGTTATATATTGATTTTTCATAATGCCCTATCCTTATACTTCATAGATTCATTTTATTTATCCACTATTATACCTCCTACATTAGACAATTTTCTCTTCTTCAAATTTTATGAAAAATTGAAACTTCTACATATTTAAAAGAAACTTAAAGCAGATTATCTGAAAGTAATTATGGATCAAAGCATTAGTAACAAAATAAAATTTATTTAAATTTATTTTCAAAAAATGAATGCTTGATATTGAGTAGTATATTTCATGATAATTAAAATTAAATGGTATCTATTTTTAGTTAAACCCCCTATATTAAATAATTCATTTTTTTAATACAATTGATTTTTTAAAATCCTAATTGTTAACATATTAAGTCTTTATTATTCTCATTTGAATTTAGAAATCGAATTATATTCTTTTTTGATTGTTGACTTATTTTTAATTTTTTAAATAGTATAATCTGAAAATTTTATTTCACATTAATAGGTTATGAAAATTGCAGAGAAAAAGATTAAATTTATTAATTCATGGGTAATTCATGCAGATCAAAAAAAGATACAGAAGTCGAGGAAATCGAATAATTACAAATAATCACTTTAGAAAATGGAATTCAAAACATACATACAACAATCTAAGCTAATAGTTAACTATTAAATTTAGATAAAGAATCTCCATAAGAAGGGGTCTAAATATCTAACATTTAAATGATTATGATTAAGCCTAGAAATGAGGAAGAAGGTGCTTAAATTATGAGAGAATTGCTATAGTTTGGAAACAAAATAATAATAATCCCTAAGATGATTGAAGAAAGTCCAAATACAAGTACAAAATCGTTATCAAAGAAAGGTATTTTAAAAAATAAAGGTAACTAAATGACTAAATTGTCACTTCAATCTTGTAAGTAATAAAAAATGGATAAATATATAAGGTTCGAAAAAAAATGACAATATTAAATCTTTTATGAGTAAATAATTTAAAACAAAATGTTAATTATATTTATATAATTAATTGAGTTTCTTTATATTGCAAAAATATTATTATTTATAAACTATTTAAATATTCGTTTAATTTCTCATTATTATAATTTCTGATTTTCTATTATAAATATAACTCGATTCTAACAAATTATATTTAAAGTTTTTAAACAAAATTTCATTTTAATTTAAAGATCTAAATTTATAATATTAATTATCCGACTTAAATTTTCTATTTAAATTTATTATTATTTATAATTAATTAGAGCAAAATAATTAAGCAATTTAGAATAAGATTTTGAAAAAACTATTTAGAAGTTCAGAGATAAATTTATTTTTTCAGTATGATTGATAATTAATAATAATATTAATAATAATAATCAATTAGAAAATAAAATGCACAAAATCAAATTTTATTAATAAAATTAAATCATGGCATAATTTATCAATTTATGAAATTATATTTAAATCTTATTTTTGTTTATAAATATTCTTAATTTAATCTAATAAATTCATGAAATCAATTTTTTTGAATGAGTTTGGCTATTTTTGTTTTTTTAATGAAATCTATATTAATGATTAATTAGACTATTCAACACTTTGTGAGTTATTTCACAATTTGAACATCCATATGAATTATTTTTTGTATTGAAAATAACTCTAAAAGCAGCTTTTCTTTATTAAATTAAACTTTATTTTGAAGTTTAATATAATTATTCTTTGGAAGTTGTTGATTCATTTGATATTGTTTCATTTTCTGATAATTTATCATCCTTTTCTCTTTATTCTGATTAATCTTCATCTAGATTCAATATAATCTCTATGTCATTAATTATTTAATCATCATTTTGATTCTTATCCTTCAATTTTTAATTTTCTGGTTCTTCATTTTAGATTTGCAGTTAATTGATTTACTATAATAGCTTAAGCATCTGTTTCATTTCAATTATTTTAGATTTATCTTACATATTGTTCTAATTAATTTACTCTAATAATAGTTAATTATTTAGCTCTTTTGTAATACTCAAATTGATTTGTATAAATCCTTATAATATTTATAAAATTATATTTTTATTTAATAATTATTTAAATGGAATCATAAACTACAAGAAGAATTATTTAGCAAGATAATATTCATTAACAGTCAGAATTCATCTCTGCAAGAACTGATACAAAAATTAAATTGGGATATCTATTCATTCAAAATCCTAATAAGTTGGAAAGTATTTGTTGATGCAAATACTATTTAAAGTGTATGGATTAAGATAAGTAAGTTCCCCATTTACAAAATTTACTAAAGAAACTCCATTAATTGAGTTGCCATCAAATCCTGTTGCAAAGTAGTTAATTCATAAATCTTCATCTATTGAAAACTAGAAATAAAATAAGAATAAATCTAAATTGATATTAAACAAGAGTTGTTAAGAAAAATTGATATTATCTTATCCTAATTTAGTACTTGAACAAAAAAAAGAATAAATTGCATTACATCCAAGGATTTTATAAAGTCATCATAGTAGGATAAGAAAGGAACTACCTCCCATTTTGGCTAATTCTAATGTATCTCCGCCACCCTTTAATATTAATTAACTCAAGTAAGAGAAGAAATAAAAATTTATCGGAAAAATATATTTAGGTAGATAATCTAAGTTTAACAGTAAATAAACAGAATCAGATATCTAAAAGAATTTTATTGACTAGTTGAGTTTTGAATCATCTAATACTAAAAGGCTTATGAAAAATGTATTAATTTTATATTAAATATAAAGTAAAATCTAAAAAGATCAAAACAAATATCATTAAGTTAAGCAGTTAAAGTATTGAAAAAGAATCAGCAAGTTGAAAATAAAAGTAATTTATACTAATTATTCAAATCAAAAGAAAAAGAATTGATATCTATTATTTAAGGAGTTGAAGAATCCTGTTAGACTATTGATGATTTCATATGATTAATATTTAATATTTATATAAATATGATATTTAATCAAGTAAATTCTTAATTAAATACTTATTATGTAATATCTAAACTAATATATATATACAATAAATAAGCAAACTTCATAAACTAATTTAGATAAGCTTAATGTTTTAAATTTATAACAAAAACTATTTGATTGAATGAAATTTATAAATAATAATAATCACTAACTAGATTTAGATAATTTAGATATTTGAATAATAAAATAATAAAGATGTATTTTCTAATTAAAAAAGTGAATTTACATCAACCATTATATTTAAAACATTTATACTAAATATTATTTTATCAAGATTTACCAAATAAGCAAAATGGAGCTTTTAAATATTTTTTAATTCTAAATTATATTTAAATATAAAAAATAATCAAAGAACAATTATGTTACGCAATCCAACATCTTTTAAGATTTTTTCTGTTGAGGAATTCATAAGGGGTGGTCCACAAATAAAGAAATTGGATACTGAATTCAAATCTCCAATGGTTGATCTAAATATTTGAGCATTAAATCTTTGTGTAATAATATCACATTCTTTTAATTTAAAGTTTCCTTTAACGATCATTTTGAAATTAGACGTTTCTAATTGAGATTGTAATGATAACAAAGTGAAATATATATCTTTACCAATCTAAAAATAATTAAAATAATAATTACCAAATCTTCAGGACTATTAACTGCTAGAAATAGAGTAATTTTGAAATTTTTGATTTATCCTGGATTGATTATTTTAGCTGCATCTTAACCAAATTATTTCAATAATAGTTGATGATAAGTCAATTTAAGTTGATATTCAAGTATATCTAAAAAGGGGAATAATCCTGTTCCACCAGCAATAAAAACTAGATGACTGCCATTTTCAATATTTATTTAATTTCCATAAGGTCCTTCAATATGATACAATCCATTTCTGTTATCGTCATGAATGAAATGCGAGAAACCAGTATTTGATTCATATTTCTTAATAATTAAAGGTAATTCAGATGAATATTCTTCTTCTTTTGGGATTTCTTTTTAAATATTTTACAAATTGAGTATTTTCTTAAAAAGCTCAGATATGTCTTTTCTATATTTGATCCTTGAAGGTGTCATACTTATAACCATTGTATATTATCTAGTGGCTACTGAAGGATCATCATTGGATTTAATTAAAAAATATTGACCAAAAGTTTAAAGACCAGGTATTGTATTTTTAAAATGATACTTTTCATGTACGAATCCAAAATAGGCAATTAATTCAGTATAAGGGACAATAGTATTTAATTTCCATATCTCACTTTTTAATTTAATTGTTCTATTATTAGCTTTATTAACAAAAAATTCTAAATCTTATCTAACTTAGATTCCAGTTTGATATTATTCCAATATTTTAATAGCATAGATACTATGTTTATATGGTTTAATTGAAAGAGAATCCAGAGAATAAGCTCCTATAATATATCTAGTAACATCTTATCCTTAAATGAGTTTCCAAATGTAATTACCACCTGGATGTATCATCTATGATAAATCAACAACTTAGTTTTTATAAATACACCATAATTTATTCTAGCTTTTTTCAGAGCTTTCATCATCTAGGCTATTATTAATATCTAATAAAGGATTTTAGCTTTCAGAATAGACTTTGTTAGAGTGTGAAGAAGATTGTTTGCCAGTCATGACTACATTAATTAGACTACCTTTTCTATACAAGACTTCTAAGATTAATCTACATGTGAAAACACCGCCCAAAATAACCATTAATCTAATATCGTTATCCATAAATAATCCAGCGATGATTTATAATTTACCCAAAGTATAAACTACACTACCCAAAATAGCATGAATTGAAGGTTTGACAGAAACCTTTTAATTAATTTTTAATGAGCTTAACATATAATTATAGATAATTCCTCCAATGCTTTGAGCAATCATTACTATTGCAATAATTGTAAAGATTATTATGTGGAATTAATTCTTTATTGATTATTCTTTAAAATTACTCCACTCTATTACACTCCAATCTGTACTTAACATCATCATAGCTGTAGTGATTGAACTTGTTACTATTAAAATAAATAAGAATCCGTGGAAATATGTTCTATATCCCCATGTTTTATAATATCTTCCCACGATGATAGCAACATCACTAGCTATTCCCCAACATGCAAAATTAGTCCATTTATGAATATAATATGTATTGTCTCCATCTACGACTACAACATCATTGCTGCCTCCTCCATCTGTAAAATTCAATTGTACAGCTCCTCTATTAATTGTTCCATGATTTGACACTGTAAAATTCTCTTCAGTTTTACCATGAGCCCAAATGAAATCCACTGCCTCTCCTTCAACTAAGTCTTTGTCATATTTATCACCTTTAATTTTTAATTTTTCTATATATACCTGTAACTGCTTATCTTTTAAATTTCACTCCGGTTTTCCCGTCTTTATTATAATAATATCCCAAAATTTTCACATCTTCTGTTCCTCCTTATGAAACATCTGTTGGAGGTCTTCCATGTTTTACGCAAGATGTATCATTTACAGTTATTACATTTTCATAAACTTCAAATATCCATAAATCTGCATCTGACATAGATTTTCCTTATCCTAAAGAAAAATAACTCATTTTATCTATTTCTATGAACATGATCACTTCTTTTTTGTCTTCACTAAACTCAAAGTAGAAATCCAAATTTGTGCCTATAGGTATTTATTATAAAATGTAATACCATTGTCAGAAATCTTTGCATGAGTTCTTGGTTTTGATATATCATTACTTGGGTCGTGATAATAAAATCTATTATCACATACGATCACTTCCACTATAGCTAGAATCAAAAGGCTTATCATATTTAATTTATATAACTAAAAAGAAAGGCCACCTTTTTTTAAATTATATCTGATGATGTAATTTATTACATTTTTTTGAAATTGTATAATTTTATGTTATATAATTAATTATTATTTTATATTTTTATTAATTACTATCAAATTGATTTAATTAAATTTATGCGAATTCTTTCATTAAATAAAATTATGTATTAGAAGATTAAAAAGAATAAACAAAATCCCATTCAATACTAAAATTTAAATCCATTTAAAGAAACTGAAAAAAAATACAAATTCTATGCAGGTATTTAAACAGATTTTAGTGAACTCATTGATGTTAATAATCTCACTGAATAATTAAAGCAATCAATTCATCAGGATGGATCAGTTTATCATTTTGATTATCCATAAGGAGTCATCTTAGTTAAGAACTTTCTAAATCTAGACGATCAAATACGAATTTCTAAATTGTGCATGAATGAATATATTAATCAACCCTATAGAACAAATCTCTTCATTTACAAAGAAGATGAGAACTTTGATAAATTCATAGTTCATGACCATAAAAAATATCATTTTAATAATAAAATAAGATGGGCCAATGTAGGCTATCAATATGATTGGAATAATAGGTATCTCATAAATCATATTTAGACAATACCCACAAGAAAAAACATAAGTTCCAGATCCTATCTAAGAGATATCTCAAAGAGCCAATAATTTCTTAAAATTGTAAAATCATTATCAAAGTGAATCAGTCATCATCAACTTTTATTAATCTCATGATTATATGACAGGCCATTTAGATGATGCTGAACTTGATCAAGATTCCCCAATCTATTCCTTCAGCTTTGGATTATCAAGTGTCTTTGTTATTGGAGGACCAACCAAAGATGAAAAACCTATCTCCATCAAACTTGATTCTGGAGATTTATTAGTTATGAGTGGTCATGCTAGAAGATGTTATCATGGAGTCCCTAGAGTTATCGAATAATCATTTCATCCCAAATAGTATTCTTTTCAATAAATTTAGAAATCCATTTGAATAAACTTAGCTTGATGGTAATTTAAATTCTGATTTTCATGTTTTTAATTACTTATCTGAACATCGAATAAATATCAATACAAGATAAGTTTACAAACCATAATAGGAATTATGAATATAATATTATGTAAATATGTATATATATACAAAAAAACATAGTCTTATCAACTTATTTTTGTTAATTTATACAAAATTGAATTTATTTTCTTTATACAAATTTATTTAATAAATATCATTGAAAATTAATTAAATACTCTATTAATATTTGATATCTCTAATTTGAGAAGAGATCTAAATTTACTAAAATATTGTTAATTTAATTAAAAAAAAATAGATAAATAATATATAATGATTAGTAGTAATATATCCAATATATTGTTGATTTTACATGTGTAAGAATACTTTATTTGAAAATAATATGACTAGGTTTTTAGGATAAATTAATCGAAAATCTTAATGATGATATTTAATATAAATTTATCAATAATTTTATAATTTAATTAAATGACAGATTATTTAAAAGCAGTGATTGAGACATAATTAATTGGTGCATTTAGGGTAGCGGTGACATTACCTCTCGAACATATATTAGATAGAATAAAAACATATAAATAATCTAGATAAGGGATTACTTATTTATAAGTATGAGGATTAAATTTATATTAAAGAGTTTTAAAGAGATAAAGGGTGCACGTGGTTACAAAGGTTTGTATGATGGATTCTATCCTAATTTTCTTAGATCTATGTTCAAGTAATATTATAGATGGCCAATGATGATTTTCATTCCATCATTTTTGAAAAACTACATTCACGATTAATCTATGAATAAGATTTTAACAGGAATGTTAATAGGCATATTTGAAAGTTGTATAATAACTCCATTTGAAAGATTAAAAATACTAAAAATGACAAACATGGCAGTAGGATTCGGTTATTTTAAATATATTACATTTGATTAAATTTATGTTGGTTTTAGAATTTTAACATCTAGATAGGTTGTTTCATGGACCAACTATCTATATTGGGATCATAAGATACGGTATGCATTGAAAGAAGATGCTAGTTCAAAATTAGGTTTGTTAAATGTATTGATAGCTTCCTCAATAACAAGTGTATTGAATATATTAGCAGGTAAATCGATGACATTAATAATTTAGTGCATCCATTTGATACAATAAAAACTTTAGTTTAGATGGAAGGAAATCAAGTTTATAGTAAAATATCAGTAATAGAGAGTTTTAAACTGGTATTTAGAAAATATGGATTATCAGGATTGTATGCTGGTTGGTAAGCAAGAATAATTGCTTATTTTTGCTAAGCAACATTAACAACACCAACAATAGATTATTTAGAAAGAAATTATGGAATTGCAAAATTATGATTGATTATCTCATTGGAATGTAAATAATTACTCATCAAATATACTATTAATAGTCTTTATCTTGTTTGAGTGAATCAATCAAGAACTAATCATCGAAGAATTTCAATATAGACACATCTTCATTTAAACCCTTTCTTCTACGAGTTTTTATCATGAATTCTCTTGCTAAATGATTTGTAGGTGCTGGTTCTAAAGGTTTAAGAACTATTGTTTTATCTAGAGGATCTCCTGGCAACAATGACCAATGATCAAATACACTCAAACAAAAAGCTTATCCTGAAGTATGTACTCTAAGATCAGTTTCAAATCCAAAATGATCAATTGTTGGAATATGTGCTCTCACTACTGAAAATGGTGTTCCTGGTTTGGCTTATTCTGATAAGATATGTCCTCTCCTTCTTAAAAGAACATTATGAATTGCAGGAATGCAATCTTAGAAACACATTATTTCTGTTAGCAACATGGGTTCCATTATTTTTGGAGTTGCCATAAGAAATGATGAATAACACACTCTTCTTGTTGTTGGAATTATTTATCCACCTCCTCTATAAATAGGTTCCTAAAATTTTATACTATCTGTACATTTGCAATATTTGCTTCAATGATCTTAAATTTCACATTTCTTATTGGTTCATCGCATAAAGGACCTTCTCTTGTTGCCCATTAAAAACCTTAAATCATATAATCTTTGACTTCATTTAATAATTATTTGTTAGTTTCTGATGGTAAAGTGTCATCTAAAAATACATTCGGACCTGTTTTTTCTGGACCAAATGCCCAAACTGATCTACTCTAAATAATATCCCAATTAAAATTAGATTTAAAGTATTCAGTCAATTTATTCTTTGGCCAAGATAAATCTATCTCTTCATTTTCAATCCTCTCAGCCAAACCCTTGTCTTGAGGAGTTAATCCTTTATCTAATGGAGTTGCCAATGCTTTAATCTAATTAATAATACTATTAATTATTATACTCTATTCTTTTTATTTGGAGTATCTGCATAACATGTTTTGGATGATGTTTCAATAACAGTTTCACAAAAACGAACAGATGGATCAGATACTTTAATTTCAATTTCTGAATACATTTTTCTTAAATCATGCATGACACAATCTAAATATAATTCACCAGTTCCTAATAAAATGTGTTCTCCTGATTCTTCTACTTTGGTTGTTAAAATTGGATAACTTTTGGTAACTTTTCGTAAACCTTCTAACATTTTAGGTAATTCACTTGGAACCAAGGGTTCAATAGCAATTTTCATGGTGGCTAAAATATTATGTTGAATAGGTCTCAAGATTTCCATTTATTAAGAATCCTCAATTATAGTGGCCGTTTTGCTAATAAATTAATCAATTCCTTCAATTAAGACCCAATTTCCTGCAGGGACTTTATTGACATCAACTCTATATCTTCCTTAATATATCCATATATTTTTAATATTCCTAATTGTCATGTCTTCTTCATCATCAATATTATATTTTTCTCCTAATAATTTAACATTCTGTCCCTTTTTGATAGTTCCACTAAGAACTCTTCCGAGAGCATCAAAACTCATGCAATCTGGTCTACTGTACAATTTCACAACATTAATACATAATGGTCCTTTATGAGATCCCTAGGAAGCTTATATAAATGATTATTTATTTTTGTCACCTTGATAATAGAGTTGCATTTTTCTTTTGCTACCATCTTAAGAATTAGGTACTTATTCAACAAGAACATCAACTAAGGAAGAAGTATTACCAAAGTAAATAGAGCAAACTAATTTTAATAATGGCCTTGTATCCATTTTAAATTCACTTTTTTTAAGAGAGATGCCTTGACTCAATAGGAAGGGTTCCAAATCTTCCTTATCTTTAGATACTACTTAACCAAATAGTTTATAAATTGGTTCAAGAACAAATTCAACAAATGTTCTTTACGTAGCATAAGGAGACATTTTACGAACAAATTTTTTCTCTTTGTTATCATAATAGATATCTCCCCACAAAAGACGAGTGAATTACTCAGGATTTAGGAAATTGTTGTATCTTCTAGCAAAACTCTAAATTGTAAAAACAAATTAAAATAAACCTGAACCAAAAATGACATTATGATTGAGAGGGGAAATGATCTGATTACCTCCACAATCAGATATGATAATATTGACTTCATCAAGTATATGTTTAATTTTCAAGTAAGCATCTTAAGGAGGTAACTTTAATTCAATGATGAGTCTATCTAATTTGTTAATAATAACAACAATTGGCATTTTCTCTTTGACTGCTGCTTTGATAAGCATTTCAGTAGTCATCATTACTCCTTCAATCACATCAATAGTGAGCAACATGGCATCACTAGCTCTAAGAGCGCAGCACACTTCATCCATAAAGTTTACATGCCCTGGAGTATCATATAAATTTATCAAATATGACTTATCTTTACTATTAGGCAATAATAAACTCATTGGTATTGCCTTAATAGATATTAATCTTTATTATTCATCTTGACGAGTGTCTGTATAACGAAGGTCCTTCTGTAAATTAAACTGCTTTAGATGAGTTTGTTTTACAAAGACGTCCATCAAAGATGTCTTACCATGATGCAGACCGCCTACAATTGCAACATTTCTTACCAAAGCAGGATTCTTAGATATACGACATAGAAATTCATAATCAAAAGTAGTTTATGGTGTCTATGTCTCCTAGATATCAAATTCTTTTGATTTTAAAGGAGCTATAATTGGTTGAGTAATTGGTTATGCATCTTCTTCTTGTACGTTGATTTCCACATCTCTACCGTACACTTGTTATGCATCAGGATAGTATTGTTTGTCTTCATTTAGAATGACTGCAACTTATTGATTAGGTATATACACTCTCTTCAAAGATAGAAGCATTTTCTTACATTTGCTATCACATGTTCCTACTCAACTTCTCCCATCTGTTCTTCTTCAATTTGTACATTCTCTTCATCATCTGAATCTATTTCTGGACCTATGTAATTTCCAAACTCATCATAATTATTCATGTCGTCCATAATTAATATATATATTATTAAATTAAATGCATAAATTATTTTGATATTGTACTATATAGATATCTAAATCAGAACAAAACAAATTGCTTTCTTACGTTACCAATGATTTCATTTGGAATTACTTTTAAAACATTGAATCTAACTGTTTTTGATAATGGTCTTTTTAATATTTACATTATAAATTTACCTGCATTATCCACAAACTACGATATCTCCTTCTTTTACTGGACCAAAAGCTGGAGATATGTGAACTGGTACATTTCTGTGTCTCTTTTCATATCTATTATATTTGGCAACATAATGTAAATAATCTCTTCTTATTATTATGGTTCTAGTCATCTTTGTTGATATCACAATACCTCTATTATAAATTTCATTATCTTTGATACTTTAATATTGCTCCTCTAACACTCACATTACCTGTGAATGGACATTTCTTATCAATATAATGACCCTCTATTGCTTCTTTTGGTACTTTGAAGCCCAAACCAACTTCTTTCCAATATCTAACACCTTTTGATGTCTTCTTAGCCAAAAGTTTCTTTGAATTTTAGAAAATTCCTTCTTATTTTTAGAATGCTCTCTATGTTTGAACGTCTGCCATAATAATTTTTTTTAAATAAAAGATATAAAATTTTTATTCTTTAATCCTCAAATTAGAATCAATATTATCCAAATAATCATTCCTATTTTTTATTCACTACTCATTTTAACCTATTTTATTTTTATTTTACAACACATATTTATACAAAAATTAATTATACAAAATTAAACCATATTCCTAAAATTCAGAAAAATCATTTAAGAGAGAACTATTTATAATTTTTTCAAATTATCTTCAAATAGTGTGTTGAACTCAAATTTACCTTTATGATAATAACCTCTTATAAATTTAAATTCCAGTTTTAAAAGTAAGTCAAACCAACTATTTTCACTTTTTAATCTTTCTTAATTGCTAATAAACTATATAGCTGATTAGATCTTTAAATGTTTTTGATATACTAATGCTATAAGGATAGACTATGCATGAAATTGAAGAAGAATCTAAAAGAGTATTAAATTAAATATAATTTGAATTAATTATATAATATCAATATGTTTAACAATTTTACTTCATTTTACATCCAAATCAAATAAGCGAAAGGAAATTTATCAAATAGATTGTCCTTAAAGACTTTCAAGACATTTTAAATAAAATGATCTTGTACAAAAAATGTGTAATTTTTGATTTTATTGTATTAAATTTAATTATGGATTTATAAGGAATAAATTCCAATTTTAAGAATTTCCTTGAAGAAGTTGGCTCCTATTATAGTGTTGTCGATGATTAAGAAGTTCAAATATTAAGGAAAAAATAGGATGAATGTTACAAAAATTTCTTAGACGTCCATTATGAATATACAAAGTGTATGATATATGATTTATAAATTAGGTATTGAATAAATTGATGACAAATATATTGGCCTAAATAAAACATTCAAATTTAAAACAGAAAAAGCTGCTAAATCATACAAATCTTGTTTATAACACAAAAAAGTTGAAGAATGCCACGATAGAACATGGAAGCATATGCATGAAAATATGAAGCAATATATTTCATTATTAAGAAGAATTGACACCTTAACAATTAAATATTGAATAAATAATATATAATAATTTACTTATATGCAAAATTAGATTCAACATATGAATTGACCTACAAATAATAATATGAATTACATAATTAGCAGTTGTTGAAAATAAATAAATATCAAATGCAATCATTTACTGACTTAAGAATTATGTGATGAGGTTGACAATGATGCATTTATAAATCATTCATCATTCATACTTGGAATTTTCATAGTCCTGAAATTCTACTAATATTTATTGATAAATTCATTTGTAGACTTGTGAAATTAGCTAACTGTTCTCAAGAATGCATAATTATAGGTTAGATTTTCATTGATTAATTATCTCATAAATTTGAAAGAATACGGTTTCATTTATACTAATTTAAATGTAGTATTAGTCATGGTGTTTGAAAAAATTAAAAAAGATAAATGCTTCTAAAATTCAAATTATATCAAATTCTGCTTGGAATTTCACTTGAAGAATTCAATCATCTAGAAAGAGTATTGATTTTCTAATTTGATTTCAAAAGTAATCATAGATCCAATAATCTCTAATGAATTACTAAAAACTTTAACCTTCCAAAATGAATCAAAATTATTAATTTAAATTTTTTAAATTGAAACATATTTAATTTTAAAAGGATTCCAAACTTAAAATACATCTATTAATTAATTATTAATTTTCTAAATTGAGAGACAAACTAAATAAATCAAATGAATTTTAATAAAATGGCTTTCTATTTGCAAAAGCTACTATTTAAAATTTCAAAATAATTTAATATTTATAACTTTAAATAATTTTTGATGAGATTAAAAAGTCTTAAGATTTAAATTAATTATAAAGTTTTTTTATTATTTTATTAATAATAATATAAATGATTTATTTACATATTATTTATTTCTAAGGTTGATTAACAAATTGCAATTATTTCATTTTATAATTAATATGTTTGATTAATGTAATTATATAAAGAATTAAATGATAATGGACGGCAACAAAATAAATAGTATAAAATTATAATTCTTATTTATGATACACTACAGGGAGTATTAAAATATGCTTTATAAAAAGTAATTTGATTTACTGATTTAAGACCTTGAAAATATATATAAATAGCAACTAATCTTTATATGAAAATATTTTACTGTTATGTAATAAAAGTTCTAAGCAGAAATAATAAATTTGAAGAGTATATGAATAGGAAATATTTGGATGAATATATAGAAAAATGAAAAAAAAGTTATAATTTAATATAATAATACTGTTCTCAACGGATGGTAAAGAATTATTATAATGGTAAAGTAGGGAGAGAGATATTTTAGATATAATTATGAGAATAAAAAATTAAAATAAATATTAAATGATTGATTGAATATAAAAGGGAGAGAAAAGGTTTTATTTATTTGAATTTGAGTGTTATTTTAATATTGAATGAATTAGTTAATAATGATAAAGAGATTTCATTCAAAATAATAATGAAATTAATTATAATCACAATTTTCGTTTTAATAGTTAATGGTGAGATAAAATAATTGGATATCAAGGAAAATTTAGTTTGCAAATAATTAATTCTGAAAGGAGAGTTAAAATGTTAGGAAGTTCATGCAGATAGGATAGTGACAGAGGAAATTGATATTCCAACTGAGTTTAGTTCAGATGTTTTAGAGTTAAATAGTTTGAGTCCATTTAGAAGTGATACTAGAGCATCTGCATTTATTGAAGAGAATAAGGAGGATACGATATTTATAAGTGCTAATTTTTAAGAAATCTATCGAGATGATGAAGATGAGAGTACAGATCATAAAACAATATAAACTGAGTTTGTTTAAATTCATGGTCAATCTTAATGGATGCCTGTTGTGGTGGATGAGTAGAATAAAGGTTGGAGAAAAGAAAGTAAAAATTTATAAAACGATCATGAGAAATTGAGACATATTTTAAAATAAAATAGTTATTTTAGTTATAAGCATGAGCATTTCAAAAGAAGTTAATTAGACAAATATAATTATGAGATTTAGGATAATAATAATAATAGAATATATGGGAAATGGAATGATGAATTAATTTTCTAATATAATGAATTGCCATAAAATCACACTTATATATAAGTGAGTGCAAACTTTGTTATGTTAACAGATTTTTGGAGATTTGGCACAGTAATAAAAAATAATTATTTAGAGAATGATTATGAGAGTAGATGGTGAAATAGTTTGGATGTAATCTCATCATTAGAATTTAAGAATATGTTTATATATGGAGCACTTGTTGAGTAGTATTCAAAGTAACCGTAATTTGTAATCAGAATTTAATGAGATGCTTATATAAGAATGGACTTTACCAATTAATTTAAGTGTCAAACATATTAGACATAAACTACATATCGAATTCGGTTTGATTTTAGGAGTAAGAATATTAATATTAGTTTAGTAATTGCCAAATTAGTGTAGCTCTGGTTAATAATTACTATTTTAGGAATTGGAATCCAGATTTCCTTTATTTAGTATTGATGATTTTACACTACATTATAAATGAATTAAATAGTCGTTTTTAATTAATATATTGTATAAAATGAAATATATAGTGCTCTTTGCTTTAGTACTTTTGACAATCGCAGCAAATGATAATCAGCCAAAGTAATATTTTTTAATTTAATTAAAAAAGACAAAAATCAATAGAGGAATAACATCCTTCTCTTTTTAGAGCATTAAAAAATATGGCATTATTACAAGAGTAATCATAATAATTAGATTACTCTCGTTTAATCAACGCTATTAATGATCTTGAATCTGAAATTGCACAAAATAAGGAAGATGAAAATGCCTCTTTTAACAAAGATTTTCTATCCAATAATGCAGATTAAGAGTTTTATGAAAATTAAATTACTTAATATGAAGTAGAAGTGTCACAACACGAAGTTGATTTGGCTGATCTAACAGAAGCTAGAAACACTTTATAATAATTATTGAACGATGGAATCAAAGAATAATAAGATGTCACTCTCTTAAGAAATTAATTAGATTAATAAATTAAGACAGATGCTGCTAATACTAATGCATAATTATAAGAATATGATGATTCTGCTGCTGCTATTGATGAAGCTCTTAATTTGTTAACTTCCCTAAAGAATGCTGATACTTTGGTCTAAGTAAATGATAAGTTGAAAACTCATTTGAGTAAGTAAAACGTATTCTTCTAACCTTTGATCGTAGCTCTAACTGAAATTGCTTAATCTAAGTATTATATTTAAACTTTTACTTAATTAGTTTTGCAAATTAGGAATTAATCAGCAAAGTAACTAATCTTCTCAATTAATTGAGAACTTCTTTATTAGAAAGTAGATTACAATTGGTTATATCATCTAAAGGATTAGAAGATATGAATAAACAATTATTATCAACATATGAAGAAAAATTAAATGTTTTATCAACTGTTGTCTTACCAGATTTAAGAGAAAGTATTGACATTAAAGATGGTAATTTATATCACAATATAATTAAATAGCTGAAATTAAGGCTAAAACAAATCTACTTAATGATGCTAAATCAAATTTATAAGACGCAAAAGATAACTTGAAAGCCACTCAAGATGCATGGATAGTCAGAGCTAATTTAAATTCTAAATTAGTTTAATAATATGATAATGATTTATCCCTTATTCAATAAGTCAAATAAAGTTTTGACAGAGCTGGTATCAAATAATGATTCAATAAAAATAACATATTATAAAATACATTATTCATTTATTAATCATATATATATATATAAATATTTTAAGATATTGGTAATAATAATAATATCAAATCTATTAAATTAATAAATTATTATTTATTTATCTAGTTTAAAATTTGAAAAATATATATATATTAATTTATGCATAAAAATTCATAACCATGATTCTTTGTTTAAAAACCATATCAAGTAAATAATATTATTACATCAGAATTAAGATTGCTATCCAGATAGATTGGATAGTAGAGGTTCTCAGTATATATACTAAAAGTGTATTATTTAGAATAATCAGTGAGTGATTTAAGAAAAGATAATCAATAGTTATTTTGTCAATTAGAAGAGATGAGACTTAAAACTTTTGATTAAGAGAATTAATATATTATTCGACTTTAACATCTCCAAGAATAGTTAATAGAAACTTAAACATTAAATTAAAATTACGAATATTAGGTGTAATTTTATAAATGAATATATCTTATTTAGAATCAAATCATAGGATTATAGATTAGTAATTACCTAATAATACAAGTAAATTTTGAAAAAGAAATTCTTAGATTTTATTCAATTCTAAGATTCAATATGAAGGTGAAGGATCTAATAAACAAATTAGAAGTCTAAATAAAGTTTTAGAATAAAAAATATTATGATATAAGAATATAATGATTTGAAAAGTAAATTCAATTAAACAAAACTTGAATACTCAACTAAAATTGAATAATTGATTTTTGAAATTTGAGATCTAAACAAATATATTAATAAATTGGAACTTCAATTAATTAATTAATAAAAATAAGTTACTTTATATTAAAATGAGAAGTAAATTGTTGTAATTAAATACTACTTTTAATAAAAGTTCAGAGTAATTGGTGTTAACAAATATTGAATTGGATATAATTTAATGTTAATCTATTTAAAAATTTATAATTAATTAAGCAGCTGTACTACAAAAAAAGGATTATAATAAAAGAATGAGTTATGCAATAAAAGAAGAGGTGTAGGAAATGTAGTTTGAAAATATTTATATAATATATATATTTTCTTTATTTCATTAATATTTTTATTATGGATGTTAAATTATAAGTGGATAATCTGTAAAAGCCTATAAAAGAAACACTCTAGAATATTGATCAAGTTAAAAGTTAACTCATATAATCCCATACTTAATAATTTGCTCTCTCTATAATTGAATTTATTTTTTTAGGAAATTGTTGTCCATGCACTTTAACGCCTATTGATTATAAAACTATTATAATTTAATATGTTTAATAACTAAGAAAGTACTATCAAAACAATAAAGAATCAACAGTTTGCTAAGTATATCAGTTGAATAATAAAAGATTGTAAGTAAATTGATAAAACAACGATAAGATCATGGAGATCGTGAACAGGAAGGTTTTATGAATTCAGATGAAGAAGAAACAAATTTAGTTAAGCAAATATCATTTTAGTAAAACACTTAAGATTATTCCAACGATGCAACTTTGGAAAAACACAAGGTACTATTATAATCAAAAGATTATGAAATTGCAAGTCTTAAAGTAAAATTACAATTGAAAGAATAAAAACTCTTAGATTTGGCAAGTGGTTACTTAAAAGACTTACAAAATATGAGAGAACAAATGTATAAAAAGTCAGATGACTTTGATTATTATGAAGTTTAATATTGTGATGTTACTGATATTGAAGATCCACGTTATAGGGATTTAGTGAATAATAAGATAGCAAATTTGAAGAGTTAATATGAAAAAAAAACAAGAGAAATGTAATATAAAAATCTAATATTTATATAGTTACATATTTCTTTAGAAATAAAAAAGTGAAATTTAGAGTCTTAGGTAAACGATTGGAAATCACGAGTAAAAAATAAAGATGATGGATAATTTGGAGTATTTAATGAATAGAATATTTACATTGGAATAGGATCCTTATAAAATTTGGAAATAAATTTAAGATATTAAGGGTAATGAGTATTTTCATGATGTTTTTGAGAAATAAAAGCCAGCATCAGGAATTAGGTATAGAGAAGTTAATAAGTTGTTAATGATGACAAAAGCTTATGATAGGGAGTTAGAATATTTTAAGAAAGGAATTGAAGATTAAATGTATGTATATTTAGAAAGGGCTTGTTAAATTATTAATATATAAAATTAAGACTTGTTAGATTAGATTGAGGAATTGAAAAAGGAAATTGATAGAATTTAATAATTTGAGAATAGGATAAATTAACAAATTATGCGTTAATTTGATTAATTTAAATAATAATGTATTTTCAATTTAATAAATTCTAGTAAAGTAACATTAAGATGAATATTTGGATGTAAAATCAAAAGAAATATAATAATTATAGAAAATTTAATTAAAATATGCAACCAGATTGTGGTATATTGTGAGTCAAATAAAGAAGGGAAAAGATATAAAGGAATTGATTTTATATGCATAGTAAAGCAAAAAGTTAATAATATAGTTAGAATGACTACGAAAAATTGACATCATAATAATTCTTAGAGTTGGAAAATAATTATCTAAAATGTGTTATTACTACAAAAACCAGACAAGAAGAAATCGTTGAATTAAGTAATAAATTAGAATAGATATAATTGTAAAATGATGAATTCAAGAATTAAAATTCCTAATTAAAGGTTACTATCTAAGATCTTAAAGCTAAGATTAAGAATAATTAAAAGTGTTTATAATTAACAATTAAACATATTGATTCTAAAATCAATCCTGATTAATTAAATCTGGATGATAACAATAGGGAAACAACGATAAGTTTTAAAGATAAACTAAAACAACTTAGATAATAACATAATGGATTAAAATTTATCTAAGAAGTATATTAATAATATGATAAAAATAATCTTGCGTTAGAATTTCTAAGTACACAATATGAAAACAAAGGAACTCAAACTCTGATTGGAAATATAAGTAAATCTTTATCTGAAGCAATTGAAATACACGAGATGCATAAAAATATTGAAAAAACTGAAGAGGACATTGATTATTAGAAATTAAAATAGAATGATGTTGAGTGTTAAACAGATTTAGTAGATGTTGATGATCTATTAAAATAAGTAGCTGGTTTAAAATAATAAATTAAACATTTATCTTAAGATATAGATGAAATGGAAGGAGAAGGAGGAATATAATAACATTTTTAACTTATTAATTAAAGAAATTAATCATTTGAAATCAATTCATCTTAAAAAAGTGCAAATATAAAAAGAAGATATGTTTAAGTCAATGAATCTAAAGATTCTAATTCAAATAATTAGGATGATATCATTAGAGCATCAAATGATAAAACTTATGGTTTTTAATTAGGTTAGACAAATTAATTAATTATTTTACACTAATAATCATCTGTTGAAAAAATAGCTTAAACTTAAACTTTATTTACATCAAAATTACAATAAAAAGGTGTATTTAATAGATTATTCGAGGATAGTAAGAAGAAATCAGAAAGAATTGAATAAATTAAAAAAAATTTAGAACTTTTAGAAAAAGATCATTGGTAATAGGTTGCAGAATTAGTCAAAGAGGATTAAGAAATTGTGAATGTATTTAAAGAAAGTCTTTCATCAAGTAAACATTTTTATTAGAAATAATTAAAAAGAAATCTTGAAATGGAATAAAAATATTTTCCATAAAAACATAATCGAGCTCAATTTTATTTTAAAAAATTTAAAGATTTTCATGTTCATTAATAAGAATTGAATGAAATCTTTTTTGATCCAAATTCTAGTGATGAAAAATCTACTGAAATGTAAAGATTAAATATCAAAAGTGTTGTAGATAATAGGAAATTAAATGGTTAAATCAAGTTTAATGGTTTAAAAAGGGAAGAATATTAATTTTTTAAATAACTTGAAAGAAGGAAGCTCTAAAGTAGAACTTTTAGAAGTACACAATAATCACCAAAATAAAAGAAAGTTTAATATGTCTCATTTAATAAGCCATTTATTGGAAGTTTAACTAGTTATGAAATGAATGATTTTAATAACTAATAAATCACTAAACACTTGCAAAAAGCTTACAATTTGAGCTGAATCTCAACCTTCCTGAATTTTTTATCTCATTTAATAATTTATTCAAATTTTTCAATTCCCTATTTTTAATCTCCTTTCGATTCTATAAATAATTATTTTTAATTTAATGAGGTCTCTTTTTTTAAATTTCTATAACACAATATAATTATTCTTTTTCTAAAAATATTCTAATACATCATTCAACTAATTTTTGTTTGTACCTATTTTTAAAATTGTAATTTACAAACTTATATCATGATTGATATGTTTTGTTAGCTTAATAAATAAATAATTCTTTATAAAGCTTGATATGATTTATTTAAATGAGTTAACTTGTATATTATTATTTTTTTTAATTATTTTATGTAAGAATAATAACAAATATAAGAAGTGGAAGTATAAAAGAAACCTAAATTAACAAGAGATGAAAAAAAGGTCTTGAAATATTAAAGGGCTAAAATGAGAGCGAAAATTTCTAGAAAGAAAATAGCAAAAAAGGTGAAATAAAAAATTCATCATTTGACACAAGAAGCCAAAGAAAAATATTCTGAAATAAAAAATCTAGCTAAAAATAACCTTTAAATTGGATATTAACAAGGAATTCCTATATATCTAGATTTGGAATATGATGTCTTAATGACGGATAGAGAAATTAGATCTCTAGCTTTATAGATTGCTCACATACAAGGCATAAATAAAGAATTATAATTCCCAATTTAATTACATTTAACCAATGTAAATGGAATACAAAAAACTGAATTAGAAAAGTAAGGACTTTAAAAGTGGCCTGTACATCATTATGAAAAAGGATTATAAGACTTAATATAAGAAAATTTATAAAATGGAATTTAAAAAGAATTTATTTACCTTTCTCCAGATGCAGATACATACTTAGAATCAGTTGATCCAGAATAATATATATATGTAGTTGGAGGTTTTGTTGATAGGTAGGTCTAAAAATATATGAGTCTCAACAAAGCAAATACATTATAGATATGTAGTAAGAAATTACCAATTGAATCCCATATTAAAGGAGCTAAAAGACCATTAAATATTGATAGAGTTGTTGCTATATTGAGCTTATATCATTAACATAAAGATTGGAAGATCGCTTACGAAGAAAGTGATAAATTCAATATCAGTTTAGCAGAGAGAATATCTAGAGAATAGCAAAATAAATAATGATTGTAAATAAAATATGAATTTATTTTATTAATTCTATTTTTTTAATAATATATTTAATATGTTAAGATTAGGGAAGAAATTTGAAAAGTATCAAGACTCCAAATTACAACTGTTTTCTATTTTAGAATTTAATAAATCAACCAATTTATAAGTTAAAATTCTTAAAAATTAAATTAAAAAGTATCATATTATAAAAATCATTATTATTATAATCAAAAAAGTATAATAACATTTCTAATAAATTCGTTGACTATTTTCAAATGTAAAAGTAGTTTATATAATTTACACGTTTATTCAGTTTTAAATCAAAAAATAAATATATTAATGATATAGAATATATGTTAATATCATTTTTCAATTTTGGATATATATGGCTTTTCTGTATGAAGCAGAGGAGCCCCAATATCAGGGATTGGAATCTAATCCTTACAATTTAATGAAATTTTAGTATCTCTAATACTACTATGTTATTCTTATTTTTGCATTTATGCAATGATAAATTAAACTGTTCCTTTCATAACATCAATTGGTCTTTTAGAATTGTGAGTACCTTCAAATTAAATGAATTCTTTAATTCCTCGGAACTTTTCTAATAAAAGTTTAGGGTGTTTTTCTCTAATGAGTAAATCTCCTTTAGCTGAAAGGAAAACAATAGCAACATCAGTTGTTAAAGCTATAAAAATAACTCTATTTTACAACTTTGTATAATTTGAACAATATTAAGATCATCAATATTAAATTTAGCTTCCTTTCTTATTTTAGATTTAACGAAACACCAAAAACAATTGAAACAACAACCTGGAATATTGTAATTATTAGAAGCTAATTCTTAACATAATAATGTTAAATTCGAAAAGGGACTATCACAAACCAGCATTTTAAAGTTAGAATTCAAACTGGCTGCTATTATGGCTGTCACTGAACCCATAGATCTACCCCACAATCCGATTTGAGTAATTGAAGACTAATAAACTTTTAATAATGAAGTTAACTTACTTTATTTTAACGCAAATAATTATAAAGATCATTTACATCCCTTGATTCGTAAAATCCTAATGAAATATATTCTCCTTCAGATTATCCAGAACCTAAGTTTTATTAATTGATAAACCTGACAAATCGATTCCACACACTGATATTTTCTAAGGAAGTAAATATTCAAGGATAGTTAATGATTCCACTCTACTGCTTGAGTTCCCATGTAAATAAATCATGCATGAGTGAGGCTAATCTTAAATTCTGACAGGCTCAAATAAACTAAGCATTTTTATGTTGAATACCTACACTGAAGTATTAATCCTCTACTGTTTGTCATTTCAAAGTCTACTCTCTTGACAACTGTGTCTTAAACCATAAATATTTCATTTCCCATATCTTTTAAACGATAATTATGTCTTGGAGGTCTAACAATTGGCTTCCATAACTTTTCTGTACACTTATACTCGGGTTATTTCATATTTTAATAAATTAGTATCAATAATATATAGTATTGGTCTTATACTAAAAATAATCATACAGAGTTGTGGACCATGAATTACTGGATTCCTTTACTAAATTTTATACATTTTCATATAATTATTCTAGAGTCATATTTTCCATAAATCTTTTTTTAAAATCTTCTAATTTGAATTTCTCCAACGTAGCTAATAGATTATGTTTAGGACTAAAGTTCATAATCTTTATAAAAGTAAGGATTTCTTCTATTTCTGATTACAATGCCATAAGACCTAAAAAATGCTATGCTTAATACCTTTAAATATTAACGTTTAAAAGTAATTATGAAAATAACTACCTTTGCCATCTAATAGTTCTTCATATTCTTAAATTAATTTAAATGGAGCAGATTCAAATCCCAAATTTCCAGGAGATAATGTTAAAACAAAACCAAAATCTATATGGATTATATGTCCTTAGTTATCTATTAATATATTTCCATTATGTCTATCTTTTAATTAAAATAAGTAGCATATTAATGAATATCCTGCAAGACTTTATAAGAAGTTTGTCTAAGCCTCTTCAAAACATTCAAAAAATGTTTGATAAAATTCTTTTAAAGTTAACCCCTAATAATCTCTTTTTATTTTATCCATAGAAACAGTGTTCGGAATAAATTCTAATATTCCACTATTTGGAGATGTCAAAATGATATCATATGGCCTTAAAAATATATCTAATCTATGTTTCTCAAAAATTTCCTTTATTTTTTTAAGCATTTACATAATTAATAATTCATTCCTTAAATCATCACCTCCTTTAATTATTATTTGTCTTATTTAATAAGTTTTAAGATGCTTAAATTAAGATTTATTTTTAATTCTCTCCTAAGTTTCATTCCAATCCTCACCCCAAATAGAATTACAATTAGTGGAAGATGCATATATATCTTTATCTCTTTCCTTCTTCTTTTATTTCTAGTTCTCTGAATTGATATGAAATTCAACTTTTTTTATTGCCAATCTCAAATATCCAGATACATTACTTTTTTAATTCATCTATATCATATTACTACAATATCTTTAATTATGCAATATTTTTCATTTCTTTCTCAATATCATAATATGGCTTTAATTCTTAAAAATTTTCACTATTTTAGTAGATTTCAACAGCTTTCTTTATAAGTTCTAATTCGGATGGACTAAATATATTATATACACATTATTACTCAATCGTTTCTACAATGATTTTATACGGAACCCTTTTGGCAGTATTAAAACATGTAAATTCATCTTCAAGAATATTTACTACCAAATAAGAATCCATCAATCCATGATTGAATGGAATAGTGATTCCACCTGATTAAGTGCTTTGCATCAAATAGTTAATATTTTAATTGATTTTTTTTAAGAAAGATATCATCTCTTCTTTTCTTTCATCAATCTCAATACCTTTAAGTCTAAGACTTTATTCAATTAAATTAAAAATTAATTGATCTTATCTGTCTTAATAGTTAGCCCTTGCTTCTTTAATTAAATACACTAAATAATTGAAAAGAATAAATTACTATCTTAAAAATAATCTTCCCTACTATTTGTATTAGTTAATCCTTTATTTACAAACTCATGTTTCATAACCTAAAATCAACAATATACATTACATTCACAAATTTTGTAAATTCTTCTCTTATTGTATAACATTTGGAATCTTCACTCAGTGCTTTAAGAATCCATTCTAATCTATAATAATTTGAAGAATTCATCAAACCATATTTTTTCAAAAATTCCTCAAGATACTAATTCCCTGTTACATAATAAATATAACTAAATTAATTAGATTGAAATACCATAGCTAAAATATAAATTAATGTATTTCAAAATTATTGATGTTTTCTTAAAATTTTTTTATGATACCAAACTTTAAACTTCCAAATTATTCTTACAATATACAATTTAAAAGATCATTTGTCAATTGACTCATTGATATCTTTTAGGAATTCACACTTTGCATAATGATTATTAATTAATAATTAAAAAAACAATACAACTTTTATGAATAATTTATTGTATTATATTATAAATATTAATTTTCAATACTTATCTATTTGATTCCTGATATAAGAATCCATAGCTTCATTTATGAGTATTTTTTAAGTAATTTTTGATTCCGTATAATTTAAATATTAATTGATTGGGAACTCTTAAAAAATATTAGAAAATTTTTCAATCCAAAATCTAGCTTTGATTGGAATATTTGATTTCAAAATAGGAAGTCGAACTGTTTCATAAAATTTATTAAAATATTGATGAATAACCAAAAAGTCCATAATTTAATTATTAGTTTAATAAAATTTGGTAAGTTCTTCAAATATTTTATATCCAGAAGCAATTAATTAGTTACTACTCTTTGTTTAGCGTTATTTTATGACTCTATAATTTTCAGTGTTTTATTACATTAGTTAACTAAAATTAATTTATACTAACCATTCTTTGATTTAGTTTAACTATTATCTTGTTGTAAAATTCTATTAATTTATAACAATAAAACCTTCCTGACTGATAAAGTCAATACACTTCAAGCATGAAATACTAAATCTGATAAGAAATTAATTTAATAAGAGTATTTCATCATATAACGTTTAATCAATCTATTAAAATTCTTCAAATGTGATGAATATTTTATAAGCTAAAGCTTAAAGTGAAAAAATATATTAGTATATTTCCATTTAAGGTTATAGAGCATTAGGATTTATTTACTATTTCTAAATTGTTTTTATTTATTGTTATTATTAATTTAATTATTATTATTGCTATTATTGTTATTAATGTGAATAATTTTTTGGAGGTTAAGAAGTGATATATTCATGCTAAAGTGCCTACTTATTTTGATTACTATTCTTATTCTATCTTACTTCATCGAAAATTTGATGAGCTTGTAATTATTCCCAAGTCATTCTTTTTTAAGGATTTAATACGATTGTTTTATTAATAATCTCTGTAATTAATGGATTCTAATTTCATTAGAACAATACCTCATGTTTTGGACAATTAAATGGCACATTTTCTAATGACTTATGAAATTCTATTAGTTACTTTTAACTTTAAAAATCTTTAAACATTTTAAGGAATGCCATTTAATACATGATCACACCTAACTTCAGATTAATAAATAAAGTTTACTGAATATATATCACATTAGTAATCATATGGTTTGCCTTATTATAATACTTCAGGAGCAGAATATATTGGAGTTCCTGCATCAGTAACAGCCATATCTTTTCCAATAAGTTTTCCTACTCCAAAATCAATAATCTATTAATTAAAATTAGGAATACTTTGATCAAATATTTTTCTTATATTTTATTATTTAATAATATATTAGCTGGCTTTAAATCTCTATGAATTATTCCAATTTTTTTTAAAAAACAATACCCTTCTACAATCTAAAATACTATATCTACTATTTCCTTAGATTTCAATGGATTTCCAAGTATTTATCTACGATCCAAAAATGTTTACAAATTATCCCCATATTTTTCCATTATAATGTAAGTGTAATCAGTTTAACGTATAATATCTATTACTTTTATTATATTCTCATGATATTTTTATTTAATTTATTCTAAATTTTAGATTTCTCTTTATGTTGCTTAATTCTTGTTTTAAATTGTCTTACAAACTAATTCTTCTTTGTTCTTTAAATCAAATGCAAGATTGATAACTCCCTACGCGCCTTAACCAATTAGATTGTATAGATCCACAAAATATTTATCATTTAAGATCTCAAATTTTGGAGAAAAGTTTAGATCTAACGTATCCCATTAGACTCTAAGTTAGGGATTATAAACAATCATTTTTTCGATTAAACTGCAAATATCTTTTAAGGTGTTAAGAGTATTTGGACATTTAAAATTTTAGAGTTAGAGTTTTTGATGGAATTCTTTAAGATCATCGAAATTATTTATTTTCCCTGGTTTCTCTCCTTTAAAGCACATCATGTAAAGGATTACTCCGAGCTAATATATAATATTGAATATTTTCTTACTGAATATATATCACAAGAGTCATTATATCTTTATTAATTTGAACTTCTATTATATACTTCAGGTGCAGAGTATAGAGGAATCCCAGTCCTTGTTTCTGCATATCCGTCTTCTGTAATACGACTTACACCAAAATCGGAAATCTTTTACTATCTAAAATCATTACCTTCAACACAATTCTATTATTTGCAAGCCTCTTTACTAAAATGCTTTTAGGTGATAAATCTCTAAGAATTATTTTCAATTTTCTCAAATATTAATACCCTCGAACGATTTGACCTACATAATCATTTATCTCTTCTTTTTCAAACCATGTCTCACTCAATCTTTATTAGAATAATTGTTCTAGATTTGAATCACACAGCTCTGTAAAAATAAAATACATTGATTCATCTTCAATTATATCGAATATTCTTAGGACATTTATACTCTTCTGGCTGGAATTCTTAAGCGTTTCCAAGACTTTATATTAATTTCCCCAATTCACATAATTTGGTGTCTTGCTAATTATCTACACGCATAATTATTCATCATCTCCTAAACGTGTACATTTAAACAAATGCCCTTTGGGACTTTAAGAAAGTATCTCTTATGTATTGATTTTGTAATTCCCCTTTTGGAGATAATTTTGACGATTATTCATAAATATTTTAAAATTAATAATACTTTTGAAGAATAAATACTTATATGATTTGACTTTTTAGCGATTTGATACATATTCTTTTATTTTATCTAAATATTTTATAAATTCTCTTTAAAAAATTATTATAATGCTGTCATGATGATAAACTTTAATTTAATATTCCTATAGTTTATTTACCTAAAAAGAAGCATCCAAATGAAACATATGTAAAAATTTAATTTATTTTTGATAACAAATAAATTCCCTATTCATAAAAATTTGATAAAAAAGAATGCATAAAAATAAATCTTGCCTTTGAAAATTAACAATTTTGACAAATAATTAAATATTCTGCTTGAACTTTTGAACCTCATTAATTAGATTGTAATTAGAACTAAAATTTAGTTTAAATTTGCAAATTTTGCATTAAAACATTATAGAACGATCTCTCACAAGTAAATATGTTAATAATTACATTATTAAATGAAATTAATAGAACTTATTTCATAACTATTTCAAAGCTGATTTAATAGGTTTAGGTTATACTCTAATTATTTAATTAAATGATGATTAAAATTTAATGTAATTTAATAGTAATTATTATACATATTATAACTATTAGCATAATTTGAAAAATCAAAATTTAATATTGATTTATTCCCTTTATATTAAATTCTAACTATTAATTGTATTTTTGACAATGCTTATTCAAAATAATAGATTTTATTTAAAATATTAATATGGCTTTATTCATAAAAATCTATACTTGTTAAATTCAGAGATTCTAAATTCCAATATATTACTAAAACCAATTCTTTATAAAATTTATTATTTGATAACTATTAAGCCCTAATCTAATATAACCATAAGAAAGAAATAATAGATTCTAAATTACAATACTTAATTTCTTATTTTATGTATATATATATATATCTTTAGTAAATATCTATAATTTATTACACCGTAATTTATAAAAGATGTCATTCTAATTGCTTTAAGGAAATAGGTAGTTGATTGGTTTTGAGTTTATTTTCAATTTCAAAGATCTGATCTGAGCCTGTTCTTACTTTATTTATTCTATTTATTGTTTGTGGTTGTTTGATGCCCACCGATAAATTCTTTAATTGAATGCCCTCATCTTTATCGAGTTCTTCTATGATATCAGCCCCAGCAGAACTCAAATCTTCAAATGTAATTCTTCTACTTGTGTTTTCTAATTAATTTGAAGATTTTCTAGAAGTTAAACATTGATTTCTGTCAATGCTTTTTAAATGCAATAAATTTGATTTAATTTATAATTGACTTTATTAAATTTACAGTTTAGGACTTCGAGTATAATCTTCTCCTCTTTTAAACATATTTTCTAAATAATCATAATCCGGTTTTTAATCATACTTCAGACGTTTGACATATTCAATATATTTAGAAAGCTCAGGTGGTAAGTTTATATAGGTTTCTGGTTTGAATGCCTCTTTCATTCTTTAAATCTTATAATATTTGATAGTTTTATCTTCAGCCATGATATTATTCCATGGAAGAGTTCCCATGAATAAATAAATTAACAAATAACCAACGGATTCAAGATCGTCTCTCCTTGATTATTCATTTCCTTTCAGCGCATTTATGGAAGCATAACGAGCTGTTCCGATCATACCTTTGTTTTCTCGGAATTCTAAGTGTTTTCCATCTTGAATAAATAGTTTTGACAGCCCGAAATCAATTAAATGTAGCTTATCTTAATGAACTACAAAATTTTCGGGCTTTATATCTCTATGGATTATATTTGCGTTATGCAGCTCTTTAAGTAACAGTATCATCTATTATCCTGTATTCAGTATTGTTGTGGTATCAAATTTCCCACATTTTATTCTCACCTATTCTAAATTATCTCCAAGCAAATTCATTATAAAATAGGTATTCTTATGATCCTACCCAGAAGTGATCAATTGTGTAAATCCTATATAATAATACTAAAAGCATACCTTTCTTTCCTTTTAGTAGGTGTAGGATTTTTATTTCTCTTTAGAGTAAAGTTTTCTCTTTCTTCATTGAATTTTTCACTAATTTACAAGCATACATTTGACCTGTTGAAATTTGCTTTACTTTCCATATATATCCGAAGGAACTTATTAATTCAAAATCATATAAATACCCTTCCCCTAATTTATCAAGAAATTAATAAGATTATGAAGCTGGTTTATTATCATAACATTTCATTTCTAAGTTTACAAAAATTATATAATATTTAAATTTCTCAAACTACATATTCATGCAAGATTAATTATGAATAATAAGATTTGATGATATATTATAGTATATCTTTTAATGAATTATAATAACTCATTTAATATAAAATTCTTAGTAAATTATAATATTACGTAATTTAGAATCTCTCTTTCAATAATATAATAATAATGATTCAATTTATATATTTAAGCACAATTCTTTTTAAAATATATCATTTTTTATTTTTCTATTATTAATCTTCTAACTCCTGCTTCACCTGAGAAAAATTTTATTATTTTTATTAAATTCCTTGGTTCATGTTCATTAATTGAAAGTATTGATCATTGAATTGTGGCATAATAGGCATGGCGTAACTCATTGCAGGTACTTGTTGTTAAGAAGCCTACTAAAACATATCTATTAAATTAGCATTTGATGGAATTTATTGTTAACCCAACTAATTCATTTATTACAATTATTATTGAGGATAAAGTGCTTAAGGAGAGAACCTATTTATTTATTTATAATTTATACATTATAGGAACATATTATTAGGGTATTCCCATTGAAGGAACCTACTACATCTGATTTAACTGATTCATTTCTGCCTACTGCTTTTACTATTAATTATTTTGAGTTTGAGCGTTTTAATTTAACATTATATTTTAAAGTTGTTCTGCCATTTATTAATTTAAAGGTTAAAAAACTTATTATATCTAACCAGGATGAGTAGGAACCAACTAAATGTTCTAACCTGGCATCTATCCTTATATCTAGCCCATCATTTATTAAGGCATTTAAATCATCATCTAACCAGGCATACCACCCATCATTTAACCTGGAAGTTGTGCCATACCTTAAGCTCCAATTACAGGCATTTAAGTTATTTATGGCATCTACATTTAAGGATATAAAAAATTTGGATATAAAACTTGATAGAACGGTGATTACTATTATTATTGTTATTATTGTTATTATTATTATTATTATTATTATTATTATTATTGTTGTTGTTATTATTATTATTATTATAATAATAACAATTATTATTATTATTATTATTGTTATTGTTATTACTATTATTAAACTTATTACTATTATTATTATTAATTCTATTATAATTACTATTATTATTATTAATACAATTATTATTATAATAATTATTATTATTACTATTAGAAAAAATTTTACTGCTATTAAGAAACCTATTAATCAAAAGAGAACTAATTATATGAATTAGGGATTGACTATTATTATTAAATTTATTAAGGTGCTTAATCTTTTTATTTTTATATTTACTATTACTTTTAGTTAGCAATACGACTTCCTTCTTAACTCACTTATTATTTTACCTAAGACTATAGTTACTCTTTTTTGGAATCTTTTTTACTTTCTTTTTTTTGTTTAATTATTTCCATTACAGCTTTTAATTAAGTTTTAGGAAAAACATGTAAATTTTATGAATCTTTATTCATTATCGCAAACTGTAGGTTAGATAAACTTTCAGAATTACTTAGTTATTCTTGATCTAATTCAAGGGTTTTTCCTTTTTAAGCTACTACATCCTAATAATGATTATTTATTTTGTTCTCATCTAAGGTTTAATCTTATTAATATTTTTTTAAAACTTTCTGCAATATGTTCGTACCATGAGAGTTACTTGATTTTTATGATGCTTTTAGTTTCTTCTTTTGAATACTATTTAAATCAACAGGAAGTTCTTGAATTTTTTTATCAATTTCTTAATGATCAATTTATTTATTGGCATTTTATTTCTCTAACTTAGGACCAAGTTCATTTAGGTAGTAAAAAATAAAACTAATTTCTTGTTATCCTAGCTAGTCAACTTTATTGATTTAGCTGATCTAATATTTTTATAGTTCATTTTCAATTTATTATTTATCCAATAATTAAATCTCTTTTAATTCCAATTTTTTCAAAATGTTAAAGTATCTATTTTTTATGGAACTCTCAGTTCTTTAGTTTTTCATTTCTGAAGCAATATTTTCCCAATTTTTTCCTTATTTTAATATGAATTTCATTAATTAGAACTCTTCATCGATATCCCAAGGACCTTTTTAAATTTGGGGGTTTAGTTTATTAATCCATCTATTTCTTACACATTTTGTTAACTTAATTGTAGATTGATCACACTTTTAAGATAATTCCTTTGCTATATCGCTCCACTTAAACTGCTGATTTTCTAAGATATATTGATTGCATATTTCTTTTAATACTTCATCTTCATTTTTGGTCCATTATTACTAATGAAATATTAATTTTTTTTAGTTTTCTAGTTATTATCTGCAATCCATTACAGATTTATTAAGTAATTTTGAGGCTATATTCCAAACATTATCTGGTACATGATAATGGATTATGTATTAATTACAACAATAAGTTTATATCAAAGACTTTAATAGTTTACTTTCAGAATCAGTCCACTTCAATGATTATGATTTATTGTTTTCAACCTTAAGATATTACTCTTTAATCTTATTAATGGTTTCCTCATCCAAATTAGTTAACAATGATAAGTACTAATCAAACTCGATTTACATTTAATTATTTTTCAATATAAAATATATCAACAATTCAATAAAGTAATAATACGTTATTATGAACTTTTCTCTTTACCTTTACTAATTATTAACATTTTAGATTCTTAATTCTAATTCTCCTACTCTTTTCACAATTAATTTGTTAAATTGATTTATTGAAAGATCTGCTTTTTTTTTAATTAACCTATATATTATTAAATATAGTTCTTACATCCATCAGTATTGTTCTGCTCCTTGGTAAACTTAATTTTAATGCTTGAGTACCAAACATTAATGATGCATCTAATTACTTAATTTAAATTGAACAACTAATTCCAATTTTTAATATAATATTTTGTATTCTATTTCTACTTTTTATCTCCTCAATTCTGATAAGGTAATAAAAATTTATTTTCAATTTCATTCTTAATGATATGTTTTTTATTTATCATTGAATAGGGTTATTTTTTTCTTTATACTAATTGATCTAACTTATTTAACCTATCTATAGAATTTCTTGATTAACTCCTATTTTATTTAAATTATAAGAAATAATTCAGGTGTAATTTATTTTTTTTAATAATTTTTATTAATGAATAGCTATTTGATACAATATTAAAATATTTATGATATTTATCTTGCAACTTTGATTTTTGAGGTTTGTTTCTTATCTAAAATCAAGAAAATCTCTGGTTATAAAAATTCAAAAGGTTTATTATAAACTAATCATTAAAAAGTGATTCATATAATATTTGAATTCAAATTATAAAAAAGTTGATAATAAATTTTAATTCTGGTGCAATTTACAGTTTATCTAAATAAGTTAATTTTGAATTAATCAGAATTGAAATAATTCGGTATTTATATAGTGATTAGTGATTTTCCAATTGTCTCAAATAAAAATAAATGTAAAACAAACTGATTCTTGGATACTGGAATATTAGAGGATTAGCATAACCAATTAGATTCTTCCTTGAATACTTAGAGCTTCCTTATGAAGATAAGAGATATGTTGATCAATAAGAATGGTTTGGAAAAGACGATTAGACATTCAATAGTCAATTTACCAATCTTCCTTATCTTAAAGATGGAGATCATGTAATTTATATATTTAAAATTAGACTGTTTTTGAATCAGATGCCATTTATTATTATCTAGCTCATAAAGCAAATAAGCCAGAATTGCTTGGAAAAGATGCTAACTAATAGACATTAGTAGCAACCCTTAGAGGTGTCATCGGAGATTTCAGAACCACCTTTTTTGATTGGGTTTATGGCAATAAAGAAACAGCAGAAGCCAAAAAAGAATAAATGTTGAAAGAAACAGGTGGTTTCTTCTAAGCATTTAATATCACTTTAGAAAAATCAACATGGTTAACAGGAGATACAATAACTTATGTTGACTTTTTATTATGGGAATATGTTGATGAATTCTTAGTACTCGCTCCTGAACTCATAACTTCAAAACCTAAACTTGTTGAATTTCACAAAAGAATTTCTGAATTCCCATAAATTAAAAAATATCTTGAAAATCCAAATTACTTGAAAAGACCTTTTAATTGGGAATTACATGCAGTATTTTATTGATTGAATCATCTATATGTTATGAAACACATCATTTATATAATATTTAATTAATATTTCTCCTTTTTAATTTACTTTACCTAATAAAGCAAAAACAGTTAATTAAAAACTTATTTATAAATTTGTTTTTAGCATTATAAACTTTTATTTATTATGATGAGTAAACAAAAATGTATGACAAATTATTTATTAATCCACTATAAAATTTTATCTAAGAGGTTAATATATTAAATTAAAAAACTAGAAGTTCTCAAGTAATTAATATTATATAAGATAAATCAACTCGTAATTTTCTTATGTTGTTAAATCATATTTTAGATTTCATCGAGAACTCTTATTTTACTTTACTAAACCTATTTTTATTGAATCACATAATCTTTTGACTTTAATGCTTCTTTCTCTTCAAAAATTCTCTCACTTTCCATCAATTTTACTTTTTCTTCTAACTATTCATTTATATTATTTGAATTACATATTTTTATTCTGATTATAACGTTTTTTAATTTTATTTAACCTTTAAATATTTATTTTTGTAAGAATTAGCTTATTCATCGCTTGCGACTACTTACTTCTTTAATTCTTAGATTATTTTTTTCTATTCCTGTATCTCCTCTTTTGACTCATTCAACTAACGAATAAAAGATTCTATTCTTTTATCAATTTAAAATAAATCCTATGAAAGATATTAAAATTGTATTACATCTTCGTGTTACTATTTCAAATAAACAATATCTTTGTCAGATTCATATAATAAGTGTTATAACTTTTAATTTTCTGAATGATATTAATCGATATCAAATAATATCTCTTATTTTTCTTTCTAATCTAATTAATATTAAATATCATATTAGGCTAATTTATCCTCATATGTTTATACTAGGGATTTCTAAGATTCTAATTTTGATTTCAATTCCTTAACTTCTTAAACTTTAAAATTAGCCTCTTTCAAAGATTAATCAGTCTTATTTCTTTAATCTTCAAGTTAAGATTATAATCTCAAGTAATCCTATTTATAATCTTAAATAATTTTATTTAAAGATTGTTCATCATTTTTTTATTATGCAAGCTATTATTCCAATTACTGGATTTAAAGTATTTATTATTTACTTTTTTCTTTTTTTCTGTTGATTTAAGAAAGATATTCACTTTACAACTACTATTTTTCTTATTCAATTTTATTAATTTCTTATTGATGACGTTAATCATTTAATTTAATGAACTTTTCAGCTTCATCTGTTTTAATTACTTAATTATCAATAGCTATTTATAAGATTTTCTTTTCTTCTAATAATTCTTTAATCTTAGATTCTAATAATTGTATATTTTAATTATCATCTTATGCTTCCATTTAAAAGTATTTGCATTAGTCTTCTTTTTGTTATAATACTTATTTCAAAACTGAATTTTCATCTTTTAAAATCAAATATCTTTTTTCATGTTCTTTACTAAATAATTCTAAGAATATTTACATTTCATTTTATAAAGAATCATACATTCTTTACACTCTATCCAATTCAATTTAAAATGTAGATTTTTATTCATCCAATCTAGAGTCTATTGTTTTTGAGGAATCCTTGAGTAATCTGATTTTAGTCTTTTTCTTTTACAATTTAATTTTTAATTCATTTAACTATGTTTTAATGTCTTCATTGCTTTTATTTTAAAATTCTGCTCTTTCTTTTTCATTTTTAACTAGTAGTTCATCTTTCATTAATAACTATCTTTCTTTATCTTTTGTATCTTAAATATACTCTTTGAGAGTAGCCTATACGTTTATTTTAGAAAATACTTTTAACTTAGAATTAAGATCTTTAAGTTTGTTATACTTTTCTCTAGAAACATAACCTGAGTTATTTTAGACTGTAAGATCTTTCCATCCATTAGGAGAGGTACTAATTAATTGGTCGACATCTCTTTTGCCTTGAAAATTACGTGTTAGAAGATCGTTACTGGATCCTTGATTAGTTCGCATTTATTTGAATTAATTTAATAACAGCCAGATTCTGGATAAAAAATTAAAAATGAAAAAAAATTGAGTTTGTATAATAATAAATACATATAATATATATTTTTGTTTTTGTTTTCAGATTACTTTAGGTGTGTGTGAACCTTTGGCACAAGTTGGTATTTTCATAAATTCGTCCCAATCGTATTTTTCAACCTTTAGTTTATAGTTAATAAAATTACTTTGCAACAAGTCCAAAATTTTTTCAAATCATGAAAACAAGGTTCTCCTGGATGATAAAAACATTCAGTATTTTCATTTGGATCATATTCTTTTAAGCATCCTTTATTTGTACATTTATGTTTTCCAGAAGGTGTAATAAAGATTTATTTTTCTACTTTCGCTAGATTTAAATTAATAAGAAAATAATACCTTATTATTATTCTAATTATTTCTTCTTTTCTGCTTCTTCTTTATTGTAATCATCAATTTTTCTTACGGGTTAAGGAGCACCACTAGCAAAATTATCAATTCCTAATATTCTAGAAACAATATAATATACCTTTTTATGCATTTTACACAGTTTTTGACTAATAAAATTCACCGCCTTCAGTGACTTCAACATTAGTATGTCTACCTACAGCACATGGTTCGATTTTCATGAATTCATCCCAATCATATACAATTTTATTGCAACATGTCCATCCTTTTTTAAGATCTGAAAAAATGGGTTTTCCAGGATGGTGTTTACATGCTTAATCATTATTTTCATTTTCATTGAAAGGTTTCTTACAACCATTTCTTTTACACTTAGTTTCCATTAATTAATAATTAAAATTAGTGAATTAGTCATTAAATAATTATTTATGATTTAATCAATTCATCATGATAGATGCATATATGTAACATAATATAAGCCTGATACAACTCTTGAATAATTGAAATAAGCATTCTCTGAGTTCGGAATGATTGAATAATTATAGTAAAATGCCAAATCAAATGGAGTATTCATAGTTTATGATAGTCATGATGCAGGTAACAAATTATTATAATAAAATAGTGATAAGAGCAACATCAAAGACTGTCTCTATAGGAGGTAGGAATTTGGATGTAAATGAATACTTAGATATGGATAAATTAGATGAAGAAGCAAATATATTTATAGATGGTTTAAGTCCTACAACTACTCAATTATAATTGAAGGATAAATTATCAAAATACGGGAAAATATTGAACATTAAAGTTTAAATGTCTGATAAAGCTGGCGTGGCTTACATTTAATTTGAATAAAGGAAATCAGCAGAATAATGTTTATCAGATTAGGCTAATTTAGGCATGCATATAACAAGGTAAATAATAATAGAATATATTTAGAGCACTCAAGAAAGGCAAACAATAATAAGTAAAGAGAGACTAATTATTCATTTCTAATATTAAATCTTAAGGTTCCTTAGATTAAATTAAATAATACTTAGATTAATATTTCAATGAATATGGTAAAATTGAATCCATTTAAGTAAATGTGAATCCAAAGAATTAAACATATTTTGCATTTGTCAGATTCGAAATTCCATAAGATGCTTACAAAGCTGTTAAAGCCACTAAACCATTTCAAAACTAAATTATAACCATTTAATGGGCTGTTAATTCTAATGATAATATTGAAGCAAATCTATATACAAAAAATCTTAAACCAACTGTTACTGAATAATAATTAAGAGAAGCATATGAATCTATTATTATATTGGATGATATTCAATTATTACCACCTAATAAATCTTCTAAATTGTCAGCCCATATTTATTTAAAATCTGCTGAAGATGGTAAAAAAGTTATTGATTTGGCTATCAAAACTAAAAAGATATTTGATTTGTATGATAAATTTACTGTTTAAATATCTCCTATGTTGAGTCCAGCAGAAATCATTTAGTTTAAAAAAATTCAATAAAAACCAGTTTATTAACCTTATCAATAACCTATGCCATTCCCTTATTAATAACCATTATAAGTTTATTAAAATCCTTAATATGGTAGTTATCCTTAATAACCACCCTATTATTCTGGAGGTTATCCTCCTCAATAGCCACCTTATTAACAAGGTGGATTTCCTCCTCAATAATAAGGCAATTATAATCAACAAGGCAATTATAATCAACATAGACCCAAAAGAAATCCATATCATAACTAATATAACAATCAACCAAGATAACCAAGAATACCAGATTTATAATATTTATTAAGTTTGAAATCTTAAGGAAATGATAAAAAAGTTACTGATACTATTGGAACAATCTTGTTTCCATTAGTTAATTAATAAGTTGAATTTAAATTAGTAATAATCTATATCATATTTAGGCACCTTAAGTGACAGGAATCTTATTAGATTTTGAAAATTATGGATTAGAAGATTAATTAAAAATGCTCTAGAATCCAACTTACTTGAATGAGTAAATCAATCAAGCTGTAGATCTAATAAGAAAATCTTGTTGAGTATATAAAATTAAATAAATACATATTAATATTTATTTTATATACAATATATGTTTCTTATTTCAATTCTACTACTCAAAATTTTTCCTTTAGAAATAACTAACAAAAATATCTGTTCATCAGAGGAAAATCTATTGATATCAGATTCTCATATCATGATCAAAGATTAAAGTATGCAACAACTATTTACATTCTAGATGCTTTTCAATTAATCTAATAGAAATAGTCTTTCACACTTTTTGACCCAATCCATTACCAATTATAAGACTTTAATTTAACTCTATTATTTTAGGGCTAATATTAAGATAGATTCCAATTTATATTCCAAAATTCTAATACAATCCACATCAGAATCTGCGTTCTACATTTTTCAATTATGTAAAATTAAATTACAGATTACACTTTTTAAATAGAAAATCAAATATTAATATAACCCATAGGTAAATTATTGCACAGCTACAATTCTAAAAGTTTGATTTACCTAGTATATGAAGAGTAATTAGATAACAATGACTATTTGATTTAAATCACAAATTTAAATTCTTAGAATGTACTAAAAATTATAAGAGTTAAAAAGATTTAAAACTGTGCATATTCTTTACAAGATAATGAATACTAATTTTTTTATTTTGCTTAATATAATTGTACTGATTGGGAAGTTTAATTATATTCATTTGATTCATAAGAAATACATAAAACTATTAAATATGATTAGTTTAAATCAATTTTGAGACAAATTCAAATAAAATCTATACAATCATATTTGATACTTACGTTTGATAACTATGTGTATAATTATCATTCGAATAATGATAATATCGAAATTGTGTTTTAATCTACAAATAGAAATATATTTTATTATGATGAATAATATTAGATATTAAGTGAGATTTAAGCAGATGAGCATCCAAATTTGAATTCGACTGCATTTATCAGATCGTAGAGACCAAAAAAAATATTAGAATATAATTAAGAATTAATTTTTTTATATGATTCAAGAATTGAACATGTTAAAAATATAGATTTATAATTTTATCAACAGATTTAATTAGATGATATTATTTATTTTAAATCTACACATCCTTATATTTATGGAGTGTAAAATAATTAACTTATTTTAATTCGTATTAATTAATTGAATCCATTATTTAAATGTATGGAAAACATGTCTTTTAATGCTTAATTTTATTAGGATTAAATAAAAAATCCAAAAAAAGATAAGTAAGTAAATAATATGAAAAACATGGAAATAAAAAATCAATAGATTTAATTTGTTAATATTTTTGAAAATATTGTTTAAGTTGAAATTCCAATATATACAAAAGAATTTTAATAAAATAATGTGGAAATTGAAATAAATTTAAATGAATTTTTTCTTGGAGGCCCCTTTTACATTTTAAATGCGAAAAGCGATAAAAAATATATTATTGATTATGAAATGGTATAATTTTAAATATTTCAATTCTTTAAATTTAATCAAGTATTATGGTGGTAAATTATTAGTAATAATAATCTAGAAATTATTCTCTTTGTTTATAATAGAGATTCTATGTTTTATTTAATCAATTGTAATAAAAATACAACTTAGAAAATAATTAAATTAGATAAAATTGAAAAAAGTCAAGTTTATTTTACTAATTATGAAATCATCATTAAGATTAATAAATAAGTAATTTATACTATTACTTTTTCCAAAGATTTTACCTTCAGAATAAAAAAGATCTTATTCGAATCAGAAATTAAATATATATAACCAAAACATACATACTTTATGATTTATCTATAATAAGAATATAAATAGTATCCCACTTATCACCAAATTTAAATTGTCTTTGAAGGATAACTTAAAGATGCCCTATTAAGATCTGATATTATTTTACAGAAAAGTTTAAATGAAAACATTAAAATTACGGCTACAGAATCGAAAGTATTAATTTAAAATCGCAAATACTAGCATAGTAATAATATATATCATATAATATATTATAGTTATAGAGATTCCAAACATTTTAGATATTTTATAAGTAAAAATAAATATAAACTAATATGTGATAATCCATAAAATTAAGATATTAGATTAAATTAGAATAGAATTATGTAAGTATTATTTAATCAATTTTTAATTCAAAAAAATGTATTCACTTCCAATGCCAATTAAATCTTTTGAATACATATTCCCAATTAATATAGATGAAAATGGTGTTATTTTAACAATTGCAGCAAAAGATACTATTACTAATAATATATATGTATTAATTTATGAGATCTCTTTATCTTGTTCAAAAGTTTTGAAGGAGATTATTTAAATTGATTGTTGTTCTTGTTTCTAACTAATAAGCGATGATTTAATTGTTTATCAATTTGAGAACATGATAAAATAAAGGCAAATTCAATCATTAAAGTTCAAAGTTTAATTTTAAAATGATAACAATCCAATTGCAAACTTCATAGACATTTCTGTCTCATTAAAATCGAAACTCACGAACATGGTTAAACATGGATTATAAATAAAATTAATTTTATATCCTTATGTTGAAGGATTAATTTAGATAAACAATAAATTAATTTTAAAGAATTTTGAACCTATAATTTTTAATCCAAAAAAAGTACTATTTGGTTCGGTTTCAAATATTACATCTTAATCAGTTATTATAACTCCAGCATTAAAAAAAATCAGCTCAGAAATTTTGGATGATAAATCTCTAAATAGATATTTGAATTCAGCTGGTAAAATCTTAACTGTCAATCAGTAAATTAATTATGCAAATTACGAAAAGGAGTAGAGAAATATTGAGTAAGAAAAGGATCGTGTACATTAGCTTTTAACGGATTAAGATGGAAGTTTCATCTTTTAAATAAAAATAATTAATATAAAAAAAGTAATTCAAGTTTTTGATCAGAATCTTCAGTTAAAAACTCAATTTGAAATACATAACTAGCCACATAAGTTTATTCAATCAATAATTTCATTTGACTATGTTTATTTTTTTATTTTTGATGATATTATTGTTATGTACAAAATTATTTCAGATTAAAATTAATATTTAAGCCAAATAAATCATGATTATATTGATTGCGCTATTCAGAAAATTAGTAATTAACAATTTTAGTATTTAATTTATGATTAAAAGTCTTTAAAATAAAACTGGATATTTATGAAAATAGTAGAAAATAATCAAATTGAATTTGTTAATTTATTAATTGATATTGAATTAAAGGTTAATATGGTTTAGACATATATACATAAAATATTATTCAAAAATATTCAGTTTAATAATACTTACTTAAATTTTAATATGCTTTTAATTAATAAACTTTTTCATTCATAATTATTTCAATTTACATATGACATTTCTTTTCATCAAATAATAAATTTTATTCATTAAGGAGTAATAATACATAAAAATGATACATATATTTAAAGATTCTTACTTATTGATTAATTTTTAGTTATGCTATTTAATTCACCATAAAAGGTAAATAATTCAATAATACTTTTATATGATCTTGTTTAAAACGAACCATTTGAAATTATCAATTCTATTTCATCAATAGAAGGTGAGATATTAGATATAATCTATCACAATAAATCATTTTTTGGAGTTATACAAAAATTGGAAAACTATACTATTTCCATGTATCAAGTTAATTAATACTTATTCGAATTTCCTCAGAAAGAAGATAGAACTCATAAAATAAATATAATTAATTAGCTAACATCAATTGAAGTTACAATTGAGATTGATTTAGATTTAAATTAATATTTAAAATTAGGATTGCTATTTATTAATTCAGTTTGTATAGTAATAATGTTGAGTGGAAAGAGAAATAGTAAGAAAAAATTTTGAAATACAATAGATTATTGCTAAAATTATGATTGTTAATTTATAATATAAAAGTCTAGCATTTTAAAGTAGTATAAAGAATTAAAATTCTATAATTGATTTATAAATGTAAGAGATATAGTTATAGATATTTAAAGATAAAATTCAAAATAACATATATTCTTCAATATACATAAGAAGTTCATCTTGTTAATATATGAGATACGCTCTACATAAAACATCTTGATTTAATAGATTACTTGATTTAGGTAATTTAGATTTGCATGCAATTAAAATTTATCTTCTTTGAGATATTTATTTGTTTTCAAGATTTTTACCAATAGCATTATGTTTATTAGCATGCATAATTTTATCGTAATTAGATTTAGTCCATAATGACCTTGCATAGATTAGATTTCCTTAAGTTTAATTCTTCAAAATGACTTCCCTTTGAATTTAAGCATCAGGGATAAATTATTTCCAATCATACAAATAATCATCATCAAATTAAGATGATTCTTTAATGAGTTATGTCTATACATTTTCAGCAAAATATAATTCTAAAAACCTTGTCATTGAACCATCATGAAAGAGAGTTAATCTTTAAATGGGTGTCAAATTTACATCAAATTAGTTATATTACATTTTTATATATTTATATATATATTGTTTTATATTATGTATTTATTTCAATATCATAGATTTGCTGCAATACTGAGTTTATTACAAGTATCTTCTAATAAACTTAATAAATGTTCTTCTGATTGTTCTCTATAAATGAATTAATTCGATTTACCTTGTTTTCTTTTCTTAATCTAATTCTACTTTGACTCTATTAACAATATCTTTTAACATTTCAAATATTGATTATTCACTTTCATCTCTATTTCTCTTTTCAACATTGATTAAATTACTTAACTTTACAAGCTCGTCAGTAATGGATTTCATTACCTATATGTTATTATTTAATTATTACATTCTAATCAGATTCATCTCTTTCATTTGCTTCATTTCTTATAGCTTCTTAGATTTTTGGTAAATCGTTTTACAATCCTTAATGAATTCCTTCAATAGCATCTACTCTAGCTGCAGTTTCTTTTTAAACTTCAGTTCTTAGTAATGCTGTTTTATCTTCCAATAATCTTAATACTTTAGCTTCACCTTCTTTTCTTGTTTATGTTTCATTTTGAATTGCATTCTCAAATTTCTTTTCTAATGCTTAAACTTCTCTATTTTTTGTTTCGTTAGCTTATTCTTTAGCCAATTTATCTTCCTCTACTTGCTTTTATAATTTACCCAACTATATTAAATATAAAAATTAAGATATACCTAATCTCTTAATCCATTCAATTTTGTAAAGATTTGTTCTTAAAATTCATTGAATGCATCTTCTGCTTATTGAATTCTCTATTCAGCTTATTCAAGTTTTTAAAATCTCTCATTTTCTACTCCGATTTAAATTGTGGATAATTTTTCTGAGATCTTTTAAATTCTTCCACTTGATGGTGATGCTTAAGGATCTTAAAATTATCAATTTTATCTTATACATGAGACTTAGGATCTTGAATTGTACATTTTAATTAATAATAATAATAAAATTTATTTATGAATTAATTTCAAAAACATTTCCTTTTGAATTGTTATTTATTAATAAAAAATCATTATTACACAATATGTTTTATTAATAAAAGATCTAAATAATAATTAGCTTTTAAAATATACATAATATAATCTTTCGTCTCCTTATATAAATTTAATTTAAGTATTATGTATCTTTTACACTAACATCTTCTGATTCAAATATCAAAGATATTAAATTTTGTGTTAATTATATTTTAACCAAATCTTTATGTCTTTTATTTTCAAAGTTTTTAATATTAATCTTTGTTTTTCTCTTTGTTTAAAAATTATCACATTATCAACTGATTTAATTTTTTGAATCTATTTATTAAAGCATTTTCTTTTACATTGTCTTAATTTGGTAGGTTAAGCATTTTTATAAATTCTAGAAGTAATTCTAATTATATTTCAAAAGTTTTATTTAATATTTTAATAAAATATCTTATTACTTTAATTCTAGAACCTAAACAGTTAAATAACCTTTTGATATACATTTTTAAGGATTTAAGTTTAATAGTTCAATTATTTCTAAATTCTAATTTATTTTATAACTTCTTTCTTTTAAAAGGTTGTCTTACAATAAAAATAACTTGAATATGTAAGTTTATATTTATTTAAAATTTATAAAATCATACAAACTCATTTTTAATAGTATAATTTTTATAGATTGTATTATTATTCTTCAATTCTATGCAATCTAATGTTAATCAAGTTTCTATACTATCAATTTTATAAAATTATTAAGCATAATTTCAATATATTATATTACAAATATTTATTAATTAATCATCAATTTTAATTTAAGAAAATCTCTCTTGAATTAATTAATTATTCGAATGCACTTAATTATAATTGATAAGGACTTAATTTAAATAAATAATTTGATAATGAAATACATTAAAATGATGGATATTTTCGGTGTGTAATATAAATAATAAATCTCTTTGGATGAAAAAGTATAGAAGTCTGTTTTAAGTGGAATATGCTCATTGATTATTTTAGGTGCAAGTTTTGGTTATTTCATTTATGTTATGAATTAATGGTGGACTTCTAAAATCTTACCAAATTCAACTAATTTAATGAAAGTTGAGAACTATTCTTAAATATTATACAATGATGATGCTTTATTTGAATTTTGTTATTGGAAGTATAGAAATGAATAAGTTGACCCCTTTAGATTATAACATAATATATTAACTCCTATCGGTATTTACTTTATTAATGGTATCCCATAATAACCATTTTCACTTCTAAATGAGTCTCCAATTATTTCAACCTATAATACTAGTCTTTTAAAAGTAGACAATCTGTCTTTGGTTTAAAATAGTGGTTTTGATAATTCATTACAATCTACGAAAGAATTGATGATAATAATAACATAATGTAATTCTACTTTGTTAAAGAATGGATATGAGTGCGCTTCTGATTAAGAAATTGAGGAATTTTTTTAGAAATCAGTCAATTATATCAGTTTTTGGTTGAATTTAAAGTAATATGATCCATATTCCTAAAAGTTTGAGATTGTGAAGAAACAGTATTATTTAACATTTGATTCTTAAATATCTCATTAGGGTTAATTGATATTAACTTAAACTTAAGCAACCATAGATACTGGAATATTATTCACTCATAGTGAATCAAAAAGCTTTATTTACAATGCTTAATTGATTACAAGTGCAACAACTAAGAAATTTTGGTCAACCTTACTAGTTGAGAATTCATATCTTAATTTATTTATAAGACTTGATCCTATGTCTATCGACACTAAAATCGTTTATCCGAAATTAGGAGAAATATTAGCTTAAGTAGGTTCAATAGTTAGTATGTTAATGATTATTCAATACGTTCTCAGTTATTATAATGAATAGTTATTAGATTGTAATTTTATTGAAAAAGTACTTGAGTTTTATTTTGTAGATTATCTTGAATTGAAAAAATCCAAAGAAATAGGAGATTTAAAATTATGTAAAGATTTGATAGAGTAAGCTAAAAAAAAACTAGTTTATACAAATATCATATATGAATTGTCGAGGATTTAATTATTTTTACTTCATCATTTTGGAAGAAATTAATTATTTTAAGCACATTAATATACTATATAGGCAAAAGAAGAAGCAAAGAAAAGTATTTGTTGTTTGGCATTTGATAAATTTGCTATTGCATAGAAAGCATAACAAAATATAGAATTAAATGAATAACATTTTGAGAAGGATGATTTTAATTTACTATGTAGAGGTAAATTAAATACTGTTAAAGATAATGATGATTTAGCTAGAGTTTATTAGGAAATCAGGAGTGCATCAATAAAATCAATAAAATCAATTTAGTTGTGATAGAATAATTATTGATAATAGAATATTTATAATCAAATTATCTTATCTTCAGTTAAATATGTATATCCATCAAAAAGCATTTAGATTTCTTTAAATTTAAGTTATTTAAGTTATTCATTAAATAACGTTTATTGTGAATCACTGGTTTTTTAACATGGTCTAGTTTTATCTTCTTATCTAGGTTGATATGGAGCAATCATAGTTTTATTTATCAATTTTTCCCATTAAAATGATTGGAATAATTTATGATTTTTAAGTTCTTTGATGCCATTTTAATAACCTAAACGATTTTATTATTTTCTATTAAGCAATTTATTTGTAAATTCAATTAAATTGAAAGAATATTATAAATGATCTTTTGCATTTAATTAAGCTTATTTCCCTAGCATTTCATCACGTATTTCTTTTTTAGTTCTACCAAGATATGGTCTTTTTCCTGTTATCATTTCATAACAAATTACACCAATTGCATAGAAATCAACAGAATAATTGTAGTTTTGTTTGAGAATAATTTCAGGTGCCATATATCCAGGTGTACCACTAGTTTCATTACTATTTTCGTTTTTATAATATCTGGCAATCCCAAAATCTGTAATCTTTAAATATCCCTTACAATCCAAAACTAAATTTTCAGGCTTAAGATCTCTATGAATAACTTAATATGAGTTGATATATTCTAATCCAAGGATTATGCATGCAATAAAAAATTCTATATAAATTATATTAATTACTAATTTATTCTTCTCTAAATGTTTTATTGAGTAATAGATGATATCGAAGATCACCTCCAGAGAGATAATCTAAAATTAGATAGAGATGATCCTTATCTTAAAATGATCCCACCATATTGATAATAAATGGATTCTTTAGTTTTTATAACAGTTACTTTTCATTCATAACAGATTTAACAGATTTTTTAGCTAATATTCTCAATAGACTTAAAACAATACTTAGTTTTTTTAAGTTCTTTCATTGCATAGATCATTCTGGTCTTTTTAGATTCAACCTTCCAAACATTTCCAAATCCACCTGTTCCAATTATATAATGGAATATAAAATTATGTCTAAACTTCTATTATATTTTTTATGTTTATAGTTCGGATGTTGCTTATGTACTATCTTAAACCTAAATTAAAATTAACAGTTAGTATACCATAATGACAGTACTAGTTAGATTTAAGAGAGGTCTTTTAAGTGATTATGAATTGATTTCTTATAAACCCATATAAAAAGATCTATTGAATCTTTGATTAAGATTGGGACTATGAATTCGAGGTTACGAGAGGTTGATCTCAAATTATTTAGGCTTGATTATTTCCTTATATTGAAGTTGTACTCTTTTGGGTAATTTAGATCCAATCCTAGTGTTTAGGCATGATGGAGATACTTCTCCCATTGGGATTATCCAATATTGTTTAATTTGGTTTGGCTCTCTTGATCCACGGAGAGCTTGAGTTTCGATTCAGATATACTTTGACACAAGAGTGCTAATTATTATAAATGACAACGGATACAATTTTATATAGGATGATGAAAACTAGGACTTCTGAGAGGATTTAGGTAAGGCTTTTGATTATTGATTTGCTTGTTTAGGTAAGGATCAATATACGATTTATATTGCATTTTAAATATAAATATTCATTTAATAGTTTACAATTTACCTTGAATCCATTCTCCTTCTGTTGTATAATTTTATTTAGTGAGTATACCATGTCCATTCCATTTATCATTCTTCCAATATCCTTCATAGTTTTGATTGTCTTCCCAAAAATATTTTCCAAATCCCTCTTTATAATCATAAACATAATGTCCTTCATATCTTCTTCCATCATTCCATTAATAACATCCTTCTCCATGTAAATAATTATTTTAGAATTCTCCTTAATACCAACTTCCGTTAGACCATTTTAATACCCCTTAACCAAATAAACAATCCTATTTGAACATCCCTTCATATTTTGTTCCATCACTCCATATATATATTCCCATACCAGATTTAACGTTTTGATCGAAATTCCCAATATATTGACTATCATCATCATAATATTCTTTCCCTATTCCAATTTTCTAATCCTCACACCAATAACCCTCATACTTATAAATATCATCAACCTTATATATTCCATATCCGTTCAATTTATTTCCCTACCATTATCCTTCAATCACTAAATTATTGCTCACAAATTTCCCATTTCCTTCCATTTAATCAACTTTCCAGTTCCCTTCATAATAACTTCCATCTTATTAACTATTTATTTTATACCTTCCCATTTTAATCTTCCTACTCCATTTCTTTTATTTCCAATCCACTAACCATTATAGATTGTATTATCATTATATCTATGTTGAGCCCTTCTAACTTTCCATTCTTCCTCTGCATGACTTAACTCATCTATTGATGGAAGATTTTCAGTATATGTTTTGTGCATTCCTAAAACCAGAGATTTCTTTATGTACAGCATAGGTGCTTATAATATCTTCAATTCCTCTTGGTTTTAAATATGAGTAGATTCACATATGCCCATCTCAATCAAATTATATTAAAAACTAAGATATTAATTTCAAGCTGTTGCTATTCACATATATATACAATAACTTAGATTATATCAAAAATATTAATTAATTTAAAATAATGAATGATCATCAATTCCAATATTGGCCCATATTTCAGGAAAATGATTCAACCAAAGTTTTCTGGAACAAAAAATTTCATTTCAATCCTAATTCCTCCATTATTTCTTAATACACTATGAATCGAATCACATGGAAAAGTAATAAACCAACTGAATATCAATTTCTATTGAATCATGATGGAATACTATTTTATTAGCATAATAACAAACCTAAAGGTTATATCCAACTTAATTATGATATAAGTTTAAAACTAATAGACCTTAAAATTTCTAATAAAAAATCTGATCTTGTTCAAGTTATCAGAATCAAAAGAACCAAAGATATTTTCATATAAATCTGGAATCATGATTAGTAATATTATTACCTATCACTTCTCTAGAAAATCTACCTATTAATTTTTCAAGCACTTATCTTAATTCTCATTTATTCAAAATCTAGACTAACTTTACACTCTTTCTGATGCCATAGCTAAAGGAGGCTTTTCCAAAGTCTTTTAACTTACTCCAAATATTCGATTTCCTAATTAACCTCTTAATTATGCAGGCAAAATTTATAGTAAAGAGGAACTTATATAAAAAAAGGATTCTTAAAAATTCTACACTTTTATTCGCTCCGAATGTCATGTACTTAGAAAGCTAAATTCTCCTTACATTTTAAAACTATATGAAATAATACAACTTGATGAAATGTTAAGTAAATATCAGAATACATTGATTAGTATTAGTGACAGAATATGTTAAAGGAGGATCTTTGTATTAGTACTTAAAAGATAAAAGAAAGTTAAGTGAACTTGAATCAACTTAAATCTTACTTAAACTTACAAATGCACTCTCAGCTGTTCATAATATTGGTTATGTTCATAGAGATATTAAATTAGAAAATGTATTAATCGACAAAGACAATTTAAAATTAATTGATTTTGGTTTTACAGAAAAAATATCGAGAGATAGATTATAAAATGGATAAGGTACTGCTGGATATATTGCACCAGAAGTATTTTTGAGATAACCATATTAAGAAGTTGGGGATGTATTTAGTTTAGGAATTATATTTTATTCATTATTATCTGGAAGAGCACCTTTTAGATCAAATACTTATGATGGATTATTAAAATTAAATAAAGAATGTTAAATTGATTTCTCTGAAACTAAGTTTCTTAATGTTAGTTAGAAGAGTATTTATTTACTTAAAGCAATGTTATAAAAATAACCTGAAAATAGAATTACTGTTTAGGAATTATTAAGTTAATTATAAGCTCAAACTTTATTTTCTCATTCTGGTAATTTTGTTTCTACATAATCTATTATTGAAGGTTCAGTGGGAATAAGCTTCAATTAATTGTAATCAAAAAATACAATCAAATCTTTTTATTAATAAAGCTAAAATTCAGCTAGCGAAAATTCAAGTTAATATACAGAACAAAAATAGCAGAAACGTAGATTTAAAAGTTAAAGTATGGATAAAAAATAATATTTCCTTAAGTAGTCTTCATTCAAACCATCCTTAAAAAATATTTATCAATTAAAAATTGAATAAAGCAATGAAGATAATATATCAAAAGATGATAATGAACAGCCAATTAAAGAACATAACCTTTAATTTTTATAATTTTCTTATTACTAATTAAATAGATAAAAATTTGTGTGATATAAATAAATTATGTTCATAAATAACAAAAATCATGTTTATATTCTAAATTCTTAAACTTTTTCTTTACGTTTCCCAAATTATAATTATTAAATTAATTAAAAATATTTTCGTAAATCTTATCTTCTTCTAATTAATTAAAATTTATTACTTTTATGCATAAAATACAATATTAATCCTAGAACATCTCCAGCTAGTGGATATTCTTTAATTACTTATTAACTATATATTTCCTTAATAGTTTCAATGGATGTTTCATAAATATTTTATTCATTTCTAATCTTAATGTAGATACAGTCTTGATCAAATATATCACTCAAATTGATACAATTTCGAACTATGAATAAACTACTTGTATTAATATTCATAAATATAGATTTTAGCTTTTATGATAAATAGATAATATGATTTGTATATTCATCACTACTAATTCTACATAAGTTACAAATCACTTTAAAATTATATCCTAACGAAGTTCTTTCATTTTTATCATATGAAGCTGCTAAAAATAATTCAAGCATTTTTTTTTGATAATTTGATTTCATTTATAATTTAAGATGTGAGCAAAATTAAATAATAGCTTGAGCTAATATTTTAATAGAAGGATTAGCTAATCTGATAAAATATATAAATAATCCACTTATGGTCTTTTGATAAATGGCTTTGCAAATTAATTCAAAATCCTAATGAGACTCTAAATATTATAAATCTGATTAGCTATCAAATATACTATATTTATCGTAGTGTTTGATATCAAATAAATTACAAAAGTAATTAACTAATTCTGTTGCATCTCTTAAAATATTTTTTAATAATTCTTTTGATTTAACTTTTTAAATTAATTTTTTTGCAGATTTCAAAATAATATAGGAAGAAGTGTAATTATTCCTTTTTTAAAGTTCTATTATATCAAGTAAAATTTAATTATATTCACAAATAAAAACTTTATTACTAATTTTAATAAGTTAAGATAAATTCTAAGAGTTAAAAATTAATTATTTATTTTATTCATCTTAAGTCTAGAATTTAGAGTTAATTTGATATTGAAATTTTTGATTCAACGTAATTCTTTCAAATTTTAAATAACTATTTGGATGATCAATTTTAATATCTTGTAATAGTCTTAATTATAAATAATCAATTTCAATTTGATCATATGTAGTGAATAAATGACAATAAGGACATGACCATCGACACTTATTATATTGAGAGTTAAAAATTAAAAATGAATTTAAATCAAAACAATTTAAATGTTAACAATGTTTTCCTCTGACTGGTATTTATAATTATTAAAATGTAATTGGATCTAATAAATTAATCTATATAACTGATTTAGTCAAAATATCTTTTGAAGCTTCTTAATTTTCTATTGGTTTGTTTATTTTATCAAAATATAAAGCTTTTTATTGGGTAATAATTTATTCTATTTAATCCTCATCAGAATCTATTATTTATTATTTTATAACATTCCATTCAATAGTTTTGACAATCAAAATTCCAAACAAACAATTATAGTCAATTTTATCCTTAAAATTAAGTTAAATACAATTTTGACCGGGAATAATACCAGAAGGTGATCTAGAATAATTTGAACATTATACACATAAGCAAAATCATTCTCATGATATTTAATCTCTTATCTATCATTTAAGAATATTTCAATATTATTGCTCGGCCAAGCAAACAGTTATTTCGGTTCTTTCATTCTGATACAAAATATTGAAAGGATTATATTATTGTTTTTAAGATCATCTAAATATTTATTTACTTCAAAAGTAAAAGAAAATGATTGTTCTTGAACAGTTTTCCCTATCTAAAAGACCTTATGCTTTTTGTTGTTGAATCTAACATAATGCTTAAAAATTGGTTAATTTTTTTAAAATACCTCTATTTATTTGAATGGATTGTTGGCTTGAAATATACAGTCTAAACATCTTTATTCTAATGGTTATTTGTCTGTTATCTAATAATCATAGCATGGCCAATGACTCTATCTTTTACATGTTATACAACTAAAACTATCTAATGAATTTTATTATTCACAATAACACTATTTTTACATTTATTAATGAATAGAATAAGAATTTATTCATAGCGCAATCGTTACAATAGCTTAGATGAAACAAAATTCAAATCTCAAACATTTCGACCAATTTAAGAAAAAAATTTGTAATTGATAAACAAAAATACCCTAATTCTTTACATTAACAGAATTTGCAAATATATTCAAGAATTACAACAATATAAGAATGAAGGTTATATAAAGAATATTCTGAACAAAATATTTACTTCAACATCTAATTTTTAAGATATCTAGTAAATATTTAATATCCCAGTTGTTCATCTAAATCATGATATTTTACTGAATAGAACCATACACTTTATTAATACTCTATAAATCAAACCATCTTAACAAACTCTTTATTTGTAAAATTTTATGAAATGGTTTGCTTATTTTGATGAATTGCTTTATAGCGAAATGTAAAAAATACATGAGCATTATCTCTGTGGTATATAGAGCAAAATTTTAGATTAAATAAAACTCAATAAACTCAAATAAGTTGAATTAAAGAGAACTTTAAATCCAAAAAAGAAAGAAATCATTTCTTACATTAACTAATTTTCAATAAAACCAATACATAAGTAGTTTAGTTCTGTCCAATAGATTGAAAATTATGAGAATAAGTTTGGAGAATTTGAATTAATCTCATCATACTCAAGAAATTATGCCAAATAACTTGACAAAATTAATCTAGATCTTAATTTATTTTAATAATGAAAAGATTAGAATTTGATTTTATTAATGAATATATATAAATGATTAAATAAAATTATTTATAATCATGCATATAATATAATAAATATTATTTATTATTTCTAAACTATGTCTTAAATTTCATCTGCTTCATTCTCAAAACTATTATCTTATAAACTTGAAAATTTAAATTATTAAATAGAATAAATACTCTATCAATATAAAAGTATAATTTAAGGCAAGTTTTTTAGATCCTAATTAGACAATCAATCAGTAAAAGAATTTATTATAAATTAAGTCAATATAAATTATTTATTTATGCTTATTGTTATTTTATAATCAATTATTACAAATTTTTAATTCAAAAACATTATTTATTTTACTTGATTTAAATGGAATTTAAGAAGAATGTAAAATTTGAATACATTAGCATGAGAAATAAAGTTAAATAAAGAAATAATTAAAAGTTAATAATACTAAAATCCTTATTATAATTTGAAAATATAAGGAAAGGAATTGAGCTTATTTTTGAATAAATTATATATGAATTAATCAGAAGTAACCAATTACTTAACATAAATGGCTAAGATATTTGAGAGATTCAAATTATTATCTATGACTTTAGATGAATTTGAGGAGAAATATATGAATAAAAAAGATGAAAGCAATGAAGATAAGGAAGTGAAATAAATTAAATAAAATTTAAAACAAAAGATGAATTAATTATAGGAATTGGAAAGCTAAACAGGGAAGTTAAATTATAATCCAGGAACTAAAACTTATTATTGTTGTGATTGTTAAAAATAATGCAATTCAAAATCAGCAATGTTGAATCATTAATATTTTAAACATAATAGACCAAAAAGATAAGGATTAAGTAAAAGATAGAAATTTTAAAGCAAGGATTTTGATGTCGATGATAGAATGGATGATTTGATTATTTTGTAATGATTATATAGCAATATTTAATTGGTTAATTAAATAGTAAATAAACTATCCCAATGTGATTATTAATTATTTAAATTTAACAAAGATGCCTTTAGAAGCAGCTGTTGTAGTTTTAGATAACTCTGAATTTTCTAGAAATGGTGATTTAGAGCCATCAAGATGGAATGTCTAATAAGAAGCCATTGATTTATATATAAATTTAGTCATTGATTCAAACATGGAAAGTGGAATGGGATTGATTTTAGGAGGAGGTAAGTAAGTCAGATTGCTAATGACTCCAACAAATGATAGAGATTAAATATAAGGATAATTTCATAAAACAAGATTAGAGGGTAAGTGATATTTTTAAAATTAGGTAATTTAAAGTTTTCTGTTGCACTTCAATAAGCATCGTTGGCTTTGAAACATAGAATCAATAAAGCATAATAGTAACGTATAGTAGCATTTGTTGCAAGTCCAATTTAAGAAGATGTTGATACATTAGTCAAGTATCAAATTATTTTAATAAATTTTAGTCTTGCAAAGAGATTAAAAAAAAACAATATTGCAGTTGATTTAATTAATTTTGGAGAATAAAATGAAGAACATTTATAAAAATTGAAGATTTTCTTTGAAAATGTTTAAAAAAAACAATCATCCTCTAAATTTATTAATATTCAACCAGGAATGAGTGCTACTGATACACTCTTTTCAACATTAGCAAATTAATCTGATTTCTAAACAGAACCAGGATAATAGCAATAAGGTCCTTAATTAGGATTAGGTGGATAATTTTCTGAATATGGAGGAGTAGATCCAAACGTTGATCCAGAATTGGCTATGATAATGAAAATGAGTTTAGAAGAAGCATAAAAATAACAATAATAATAGGCTCAATAATTATAATAATAGCCTTAATAATAAGAATAATAATAATAATAATAACAATAATAATAACCATAATAATAATAGTAAATTTAGGAAGAAAATATCAAAACTGGTATAGAAGAAGAAAATGATGAAAATGACGATTTATTAGAAAAGGCTAGATTATTAAGTATGTAAGTAGATCAACCTGAAAACCAAGAAAAGCAGAATGAAAATGATAAGGCAAACTAGCCATAAAATTAAGTCACTTAAAAGTATTTAAATTATATAAAATAGTGAATTATTTTAAGATGAAAATTTTCTTAATGAATTATTAGACGATGTAAATAAAGATGAAGAATAAGAAAGTCTTTTAAAAAAAGATAATGATAAACCAAAAAAAGATTGATGCAATATATATACAATAATATAAACAACTATCAAATTATATATTATTATGGATAATTATTTAGAAACCATTAAATAATTATAGTTGACAATTCAGTTGGTATCAGATGAAAATAAAGAACTGAGTCAAAAATTATTATAATTATAAGATTAACATGACCCTGAATCAGATCTTTAAATATCTAATTTAGAAAAAACTGTTTTGCTCTAATAACAAGAAATAGCGTAATTAATGCAAGAGAACATTAAAACCAGCAGAGTTTCATCTATTAATAATGAATAAGAGTATGAGATAGGATAATTGAATGATTTAATAAATAATAAAGAAAGTGAATTGAGTAAACTAGAAGATCTGATTTACTAAACTGAATTTTCATTAAGAAATACTCAATAAGAATTTTAAGAATTGAAAGAAGCATTAACGCAAAAACAAAAATAATAAATACAAATAAATTAGAAAGCAGAATAATTGGAAAAAATCATACAAAATATAAGTGGATAAGATAGTTTACCTATGTCTTACATTAATGAAATAGATAGACTGAATGTTAAATTGTAAAATTTAGAAAAATCATCGACTTTGTAATCAAGAGTAACATACTAGAGTTATTACAAATATAATTGATTTTGCAATAATTATATAATGATTAATAATGGGAACTTTAGATCAAAGAGATTGCCAACTGCAACAAGAAGAGTAAAATTATCTTCAAAACCAAGCATAGATTCATTAATGTTTAACAACGTAAAAAAATGTAGTGTAGTTTCCGATTCACAATTCTTTACAACTTCTAGAAAAACTACACGACCTTAAACAGCTTTATAATTGCCCAGTAAAGACACAATATTTGATCTTCCATTATATTCAAATGATGAAGACATTAAAGATTCTAAAAATAAAGATGTTTATTATCACACAAAGATGAAATTATTTGCCAAAAAATATTCAACAACAATGCCTACTCACATGAGTACATAATAATCAATTATAAAATCATAACCATTAATCTAATCTATTACAAAAAGAACTACTAAAACTAATAATTCAGTTACAAAACCACTAGTAAAATAATAAACAATAGAAGTTGTAAATTAATCTTAAATCTTACAACCAACTATTATGAATATCAACCAACTATTTTCATAAATATAATAAATAAGACGAGAGCCTTAATTAATATAATGCAATTTAGATAATTATAAAACAACTAAAAAAATATTACAAATCAATCCTGAAGAAGTAAAAGCTCTCTATGAAGAATTAGCTCATTTAGATGTTAAATTCATGAAAATGACAGCTGATACGGAAGCATTTATTCATAATCTGTATGCTGATAAAAATAAATTCTTAAAAATTAAAGACAATGTATTAACAGAACATTAATTAATATTTCTAACCGATTAACTAAAAATCAAAAGAGAATTACTAGAATAAGGCTAACCATTTGATAGTATAAATTTTGATGAAATTGATAAGATAGTTTCTAAACTCATCTTTTTTGAAAGGTTTACTAAATCTACTAGAATCAATCTTGTCAAATTAGGCTAGTATTTAGAAGTTCCTCCTGGTGAATACGTATTTCATTAAGGGGATTTTGGAGATAATTTATTTGTTATTTTATCAGGAAGTGTTGTAGTTAAAATTGAAAAGAAATTTAACAAATTAGGACCTGTTATAGAATAAGTTGTATCATCTCTCTATGATGGCTAACATTTTGGAGAACTTGCAATGATGGAAACCACGCAAAAAGGTTAAGAAGAAGTACTTGAAGAAAAGTTGGAAAATATTAATATAAGAACGCTTAAAGAAGTTAAAGAGTAGCTAATTAAGTAATAACTTCAAGATTTAGGATAGTAAGATGAAGCTTTATAAAAATAAAAGATAAAAGAATTGTAAAAGTAAAATACAAATATCATAAATTTGGTAAAAGAAGATACCGTTAAAGAAAAACATTATATTATGAATTTAGCTAATGATGATGATGAATTAGTCCAATCTTCTGGATTGACAAAATCTAATAATATTTAGTACAAAAAGGTTGATAAAGCCTAGTAAAGAAAAGCTTCAATCTAAGCCAGCGAAACTTGTCATTTATTGGCTATTAGTAGAGAAAATTTCAAAAATATTCTTATGGTGTTGATGTAAGATGAACTGGAACAGAAAATTAAAATGCTCAAGTCTTTAAGGTTTTTCAAACAAATTTAACCGTTTGTATTAATACCTTTAGCAAATTAATTAATTCCTTAAAGATTTCATCTCGATGAAGTATTGGTTAAGGAAGGAGATCTTCTAGAATATATGTACATTTTGTATAAAGGCTCATGTAATGTTATAAGAACAATAAATACAGAAAGAATTAAAATACCAGAGCACTTTCGAAAAAAGTAAAATAGAAAATCATACAGATATTTCTAAGAGCATCCCATCAAAGTTACAAATAATGAACCCGAAGATTACTTATCATGTTTAACCCAAGATGGAGATATTACATATAAAATTCCTGATTATGCTGTATGCAATAGTAATAATGGATATATCTAATATTAAAAGAGTTATATATATAAAAAATTGTATCCTGGAGATACCATTTTTGGAAGAGTCTTAACAGGTTTGAGACTTGAAGGTGATAAAGGTATAGACAGAGCAAGAATGACAATCGTAAGTTCTTCTAGTACCACAATTGTATATAAAATAAGCTTAAAACTAATTTAATTTTGCCCAGAATTTTTAATTGAACATCTCACTAATCAACTATTAATTTACAAGGAAGTCGATTTGATAGACCCATCTGAATTAAATTAAGAAATTAAGTCCATTTTTTCAAAACATTAGAAAATAGCAAAAGATTAAGCTTAATTATTATCCGAAATTGAGGAAAAATAAAGAAAATTGGAATTGCAAGAATATTATAAAAGAAACAAATTAAGAAAACCTTAAAATGAAAAAAAATAAGATTTAAGAAACTCAGAATGGGAAGAATTCAAAGAAAAAGTTGTGATTCAATAATTATTGTATAATAAAGTCTCTAATTGATTATGTAATTAATTAAATTTAACATAAACACTGAGAATATAGAAAATAAAATTGAGCTTTACCATCAGATCTTTTTGTAATAAAATTTATCTTTTCTATACATTTATTGTTGTTTATTAATTTTTAACAATTTTAAGTTTAAAATATATCATGTTCGTTTTGTTTAAGATTGAAATAATATTCATTATTATTTTAGAACTTAAAGTTAAATTTTAGAAAATTAATAAAAAATATTTTAAAAAAATTAATTCAAATAACAAGAAAAAATATTTACTTAATAATCTCCATTGAAATATCTTGAATAACTATAATTTGGCTAAGCAATTTTGAGGAAACAAAAAATTATTTACCTTAATATAATTTTATATTAAAAAACAATAAATATGTTTTTAGATATTATTTTAATTTTATAATTTATAATTTTAAATTAACAAATAATAACTATGTTTTAAAGATAATTTTTTAATAATTTATAATTTTTATATTAACAAAATTATAAAAATTATTTTTAAGATAATTTTATTCTATGGGTTTGGGTTTGGGTTTGGGGTTGGTTTGGGGTTTGGTTGGTTGGTTGGTTGGTTGGTTGGTTGGTTGGTTTGGTTTGGGTTTGGTTTGGGTTTGGGTTGGG
>JPFM01000116.1:245617-261803 GCA_000733375.1 Paramecium sexaurelia | reverse complement strand
GAATATAAGCATCAGCATAATCAGGATTTTTTTAAATTGCCTTATCATAATATTACAAAGCTTCTTCAAATCGATTTAACTTATCTAATAAAATGGCTAAAATAATTTGTTATTATATATCAACCTTTATTGAAATATGCTTTGTAATCATCAGACCTTTTTGAAATTGCCTAATCGTAATATTAAAAAGCTTCTTCAAATCGATTTAACTTATCTAATGTATTAGCTACAATTTATTTTTATATTTTAACCTTTATTATAAAATGCTTTGTAATCTTCAGGATTTTTTTCAATTGCTTAATCATAATATTATAATGCTTCTTCAAATCGATTTAAACTAAATAATGCATTTGCTATAATCTCTTTCTATTTTTTTACCTTTGTTGTTATAAGCATTAGCATCTTCTGACCTTTTTTAAATTGGCTAATTTTAATATTATAAAGCTTATTCCAATCGATTCATATTATAGAATTTATTTGCTATATAAATTATTAAAAAAACCTTTGTAGTTTGCAGAATTGTTTTAAATTCCATAGTTATATGATTATAATAATTTATTAAATTGATTAGAAGCTTCTTCAACTTATGCTATAATTATTATTAAATCAATTTTACCATCTCTTTTTAATATTTCATTCTTCATGTCTTTTTTAAGTTAAAAATTCCTATTCATCCATTTAAGTATTGTTAATCTTTTTAAAGAAACCTAATTTTTTTACATCATATAATTGAACCCCTATACTAATTTTATTTATCTACATTTTCATTATTTTATTAATATCTTTCTAATCTTTCTAAATAGGAAATATAGATTATAAATTTTTGTTAAAAAAGAGTTGATTACCATTTTTCTGCTCGTTGATATAATTATAAAATTTTAATGGTCACACTAATTTATTGTTAGGTATCCTTTTCGTCTTTTCGCTTATTTTCAAATTCTGTTTAATATTTTTTGTTTAAGACCATAAAGCTCATTTATATTAATAATAATTATTTAAATTATAATTCTTTGAGAGCATCTTAATTTATTCAATTGTTTACTAATTATAGTTTTCTTGATCCTTATAATTAAAATTCATTTTTTTTGAAAATTATATCATTTCTCTTTCTTGCATTTTGAATGCTATGCACCTCAATTTCACATATATTCTTAAAACAATATTAAACTTTTTATGATTAATGGATTCTAAAACTGATTCAAGAACTTTTCAATTTGTTTTTGATGCTTTAATTGATAAACAGATTCTTCTTTTAACTCAATTTTGAAAAAATAACTGAAAAAGCAAATGTAAAACTTAGAATGAACTTTATCAAAAAGCAAGAAGCTAATTAATTTTACACCAATTTTACATAAAACTATCAATTAAAAATGATATATTTCTCTATATTTTTGGAATAATAAGATTTATTTGAACTTTAATTATAATCTATGTAATAAGATTGATTATGGTTAAAATCTTAAAAGACTATATATATTAAAACTTATTCATATAATGTCATTTCTATTAAACAAAACAACTGCTAACATTTTGAAGTTTAATTATGAATTGAATCTCTTCACAAAATAGTTAATTTTGAGAAACTAATAATTTTAGTAAATTTTGACTATTATCCAAACTATAATTTACAATAAAGCACACCCTTCCATTAGAATAAAATATATTTTTGGATTTAAAAAGTTATTGCTATTCAATTTTGATATCCTAAAGAACTTTTCAATAAATAATTATTTCTACTTTCTAAAATTAATCTATCCATTTGCATTAATAGGTTAAATATTTGTTCTAAAAACGAAAAGTTGTTAATTTTTTTGATATAATTTTTTTCCCCACTAAAATCCCATTCTATATCACTTCAAAATTATTATTCAATAAATTTATTTTTAAGCTAAACCCTCATTTTTTAATGAAATAATATTTTGAACCATATTTCTTTGCAAATAATGTGCTAAATCTGTCTCCATATATTTCTTTATTTTTTATTTATTACAACTTAGACATTCTTACAAGTTAATAGCTTTTCAAAATATCTAAATATTTTACTCTCAAATTTATTATATTGAATAAAGATATGATGTTGTTATAAAGTTTTAAGATTTTATTTTTATACAATTCAAAAAAAAGAACCATATCCTAAGCTGGTGTACTTTGAAAGTGACTTCTAATATTTACAATATAGAAAGTACTATTTAAGAAGGTTTATAATTAAACACAATAACTGACTCAATAATTTTTCATCATCCCATCTAAACTGGCACACTCTAGAATCAATTTAGATTCAGAATTTTTATTGCCTAAACTTGATAGAATTTGGAATATTATTCATGAATTTTAATATTTTTAATTAATGAAATTACACCAGAAACTAATTTAACTTCTGATAACAATTATTATATATCTAACTCTCTTTTCCTATCTTTGCATTATGGCTTCAAACGGGTCATATATTAATTTTACTAATTATAAGAGCGTTACTAAAATACTAATTTATATGGTTAATTATTCTTAATAAAAACAGTATACGTACTAACATTATTTGGTTGCAACAAAACAATGTTTGATAAATTCTAAAGTAATTATTGAATGAAATCACAACTAAAATGCAACCCTAAACAACTATTGATAACTTATTAATATTAAATTACATTTAATAAGGTGTGCTTGAAAAATAGTTTAGAGCTTATTGAAACATTGAAAATCTTAAATAAAAGAGAATTCTAATTAAAATTCATATCTTCATTAAAGCCTAGTTTGCAACAATTTCAAAACTTAACAATGTTTTTAAATATCAATGATTACTATCAACAAAAACGTTAGGAAGAAATTATATTTTATTTAATTAATTGATATACTATGAGATTTAATTATAAATAACAGCTTCAAAAGCTTTTTATGAATATGCAAATACAAAAAATTATAATTTATCACACTTGCTCTTATTCTGGTTATTATAATATAGATTCATAATAATCATAGATTTTTTATGCAATCTCTAAATGTTTTCGTTTTTCCTCTTCTTTTGTAAAGAATGCTATTTCAATAAATTTTAGTTTATTTTCAAATCTTTCTTTTCTTTTTTATTTTTTCTTTATTAAGTAATTTTAGTGAACTACTTTGTAAATATTTTCAGCCCATTATTTTACTACATTTTACTGTTCAATACAAAATTATTTATCTTCATCTAATATGCTCTTTAATTCTTCCCTATTAGCTAGACCCATAATTAAAGGTTCTTCTAATTATCTAATTGATCTAACTTCTGCAATATCATCTGGTAATTAGTAATAATCTGATAAAAATGGACCTAATGGTCGGGGATAAATTTTATATTTCGATGATAAATAAGTTTAATTTCCAATCTGTTTCTACCAATTTGATTTTAAAAAATCTATAATAATTTCATACATTAAACTCCCAACAATACGACAATTCGATTCAAATAGTTCTTTTTTTTTAACTCTATCTGGAAATTCCGCCCAAGGTTTTAAAATAATTCTTAAAAGAAATACTCTTATTAAAATTAGAGTTATTAGAAAACATTATGCCTTAATATCAGTCATAAAGCGTAATTAACCAAAAAGATTATAGTTAAATCTATTTACTTCAAAAAGAAACATAAAATTTTAAATAGGAAATTCATACTCGTGTAATATTGATCCCAAAAATTCAATAGTTTCTGGCTTTATATCCTTAGCATTAAAATTTGAAATTAAAGTTTAAAATAATTTTTTAGTTTGACTTTTTATATTTTATCTTCTCTAAAGCATTTCTGCTTCTAAGATTTTTCTTTTATCAGTAATATTTAAATTTTCTTTATTACTTGAAAATTAAACAAAAACTTTTGATGAATTTTTCTAAAACATCTCCAAGAAGTTTTATAAACATTTTATAGCCTGCTCTCCTTTTTAATTTAAAGCAAGTTGTTTTTTATAATCTATATTTTTTCTTAATCTATAGAAGTATAATGCTATGAAAATAAATTAATCTCTGAATATTTTAAAATTTATTTTAGCCCATTATCTATAAAAATTATATAATTTTTTACTCTTTTGTCATTCCTGGAGGCTTGAATCGTTTTCTTTAGTATTGTTTACTTAATTCAAGTTCCCTTTCTCTCTCTTTTTGTTCTTTTTCATTTTTCAAATTCATCTCAAAGTTGCCTAAATATTTTTAATCCATTTAAGCTTATTTCTGATCTTACTCTTCTTTTTGGGGTCCCCAATTATCATCAATTTGCTTATTTATTGTATTAGCCAATCCCATTCTTTAAAATTTATCATACTCAGTTATTTTGTCATCAGTTTAAACTTCAATAGTTCTTTTTGCAACATCATTTTTGAAACCGTAGAGCCGTTCATTTTCCTGTTATGGAATCTGCACAGCTTATCTTTATGGGTATGGTTAAGCATAAGAAGGATAATGAATACTGCTCATCTGCTATGAATAATATTCTAAAGGTTTTAATGTTATTGATTTCAATTATATAGACATAGGCTTCTAATAGGGCTTTTAATAATTTTATTGAGTTTATTATTATTATTGATATTATTACATTTATTATTGATATTATTGCTGATACATAAGTTAATTGATCATCATGTTTTAGTCATATATCAATTATTACATTGATAAATATTATTGTCTCTATTATAATCGCCTATCAGTTAAAATTCTTATACCTTTTATAATCTTCTTCTAGTGCCTATTATTGATTGAAGTTCGGAATATTATTATAAGTGTTCATTGATTAGTATCCTACATTTTAAAATGTTTGCCGATTATTATAATTATTATTATTATACATTTTTAATAATGAATTTTTTTCGATGCAATTGCACCAATATTGAATAAGGATTAGATATTCCAAACAGTAATCTTTATATAGAACAGATCATTTTACATTCAATGAACTAGGATAAAGTTATTTCCTTGACCTTGGATCTAAATATTATTTTAGAAGGATTCAAGTTGAATAGGAAGAAGGATTGTCTCTATTTGTAAGATCTAAAAGATTTCAAAGAAGAACTTCATTATACATTAACCAAGTTAAACCCGCAGTTTTAGTAATTCACAATTGAATATGCTAGGATTCCTTTACACAAATAAGATGACAGTAGTTAATAATTTTATTTAAATTTAAACTTGTATGTGTATTAAGGCTGTTATAAATTATTATACTTACAATAAAAAGACTCATATTTCCATAAAGATGACTACCTCTATGGAGAATGGGAGATCATGGGCTCCACTTAAGATATTTAAATAGAATTTATATGTAATATTAAATTTTATTATTGATTGTTAGAAGATAAGATTAAATAAGAATAGACCAACAATTTACTTAAAGATCTCACAAATTGTACATCAAATCAACTTCCAGATCATAATATTGAAGATGAAAACCCTAAAATAAAGTATTCTATTAGTAAGACACCAAAACTAAAAAGAAAAAGATGAGCAAATTTACTAAATTTTCATAATTTTGATATAATATCAAATTTAAATGATAAAGGTCTGCTAGTTGCCAAACTTTACGTAGGTTATACAGAGAGAATTCTATCTGTTCTGGGAATGAAATCTAAATGAGAGTATCTTCTTAATTTGATGACGTAATTAGAAATTTATTGTAAGTTAGGTTAAATCGATAAATACCTTTCATTTTGCTTTGATTTTTAGTGGCTTTCTTATTTTTTTAAGTTCGGAATGAAGAGTTGCTTCAAATTTATTTGATTATTTTATTTAAATGGTTTTAAATATGGAAGTGGTTCATCAGTTAATGATGATCTCTGCAATTTGTTCTTCTTTTTTTAAAAAATATTTTTATTTATTTTTATCTCATAGGTTCAATTATTTCTAAAGCTTTAAAATTAGATACTGCACCTGTTTCAATCGTCTAAACAGCCTAATTTTTCATAGACTATAATAATTAATCATAATATTATAAAAATTAATAATAACACTCTTAACTCCTTTATTATAACATATACACATAATAATCAAGTTATTATATCAATTTATTCTCAATTATTAAACCATAACCATTTAAAATAATTTCACAATTACATTTTAAGGTTATCTTATATCTTATTATTCTTAAATTCATATAAAATATGAATAAATTCATCAAAGATAGAGTGCCTTAGAGTAATTAATTTATCTTATTTTTTTTAACTTAGTATCTTAATTTATAATGTAAGAAGCTGAAAATGAAAAAATACGCATTTAATTTAATGAACTTCGAATTTTCTTTTCTGTAAAACTTATTTCTATTATTTTACAAGAAGAATCTCTGAATCAGGCTAATAAGTAGTATATAATTTTATTTAAATTTAGAATCAAATATGCATTTTAAGATATCATTTACTTCCCAACAAGAGCAATTTACCAAAAATATTAGTTTTCAATTAAAATTTTTTGGATGAACTTTTTTGATTTTCAAAATATCTTTACAATACCTAAATAAACTAAATAGTTTCTGATTAAAATTTCTGTTACTGAATAGGATTTTATCTCTTTCTTATAAAAAAGTACTAATTCTTTTTTCTTGTACCTAATTTTATGTATTATTTTGAATTTTTCTTCTAATTCCTGAAACTATATTATTTTAACTATTATTTATCTTGTTTATGAACTGAGATATTTTGATTCTAAATAGGGAAATAAGAATATAATTCTTAGAAACTGATTGTTAAATTAATGCAAGTTGATGGGATCCCCTTTTGATTAATTTGTGCCTTCAAAGATTAGAAATGATTTTATTATATAACAAAATCTAAATGATGCAATAAACCTTTCAAATCTCGGGAATCAGATTTTCGATATCAGATGTAAGTTTATTATTATACTCTTTATTAATAACTTATATTTGAGTGTGATATTAGCTGAACCTGGATGAGATTTAAGAAAAATGAAAGATATTAATGATATTAATAAGAAAAGATTTAATAATTGAGGCACTTTTACAATTTAGAAATATAGATCAAGATTTAATGTGATTATGGCATATCTTTTATATTTGAATTATAATTTACTTCAGCTATGATAGATTATAATGATTCTATTAATAACTCATCCATCTATAATATAAACGAATATTTTACAAATGGAAAAATCTTGATTATGCAATTAGGATTTGAATTTCGGATCTATTGTTCGATAGTTGAATCTCTCTATAATAAGATTGCTGCATTAAAAAGTTTGTAATAGCATTCTAAAATTTTTTAAATAAAATTTAATTACATTAGAAGAATAATGAATGTTTATGTTTGATGTTGTTTTAAATCCAAAAATGCAATCCAAATTGAATTTCATTAACTTCATACTCTTTGTAAAAAAAGTCGAAATCAAAAGTGTATGACTTTTTCGAAATATTATCAGCTGTGATTGAGCGATTTCTTTGACGTTTCAATATTTACAAGAATTCTTATTCATTTAATTTGATTTTTGGAGAACAGATGAAGATTTTCAATTAAATGATATCTTCAACTGCTTCATCAGCAGGTATGAAATCAAAATTAAGAAAAGCTGATTCCGACAAACTTTTTTTTCTTTAGCTTTCTCTTATTTTGATTTGTCCAATTTAATCATATTTCTGTATTATATTTTATGGTTGTTAGTACTTTTAAATATTCTTCACAGGTTTAAGCATGCAAAGCTCCACTTCTTCTTCGCCTCTCTTGAATAGGTTGTTTTTATTATGATTACATATATAAGAAGAAAATTTTATATATATATAAAAATAAAAATAGATTAAAAACATTAACTATTGATAATAGTTCATCATCATGTTTTTGGACCCAAATGAAATGTTAACTTTCCCAAATTCTATATTTAATATTCAATAGCTAAAGGTTAATCTTAAGACATGCATATTACAACTTAAGGTGATAATGCTGACGCTTTGTTAAATATATTAAGGTATCTACAATAAATTATATATATTTGATTAATACCTAACATCAAAACTTAAATTTACAGGTTCTTCAACTTAGCATTCTACCATATCTTCTATGTTATATGAATAATTAGATTTAATTGAGACATATCCTTCTCCAATATCTCCTTTTACATAAAATTTGATTCCATCGTATGAGGTCTCCATACCAATTGTATCATTAATATTTCCTAACTCTCTACAAATTTTTGTAAATTCATTTGATGGCATTGTTATTTCAGATTGATATTTAAGAAAAGGAATAAATAAATTTTCTTAGTCCAAAGGAATCAAATTCAATTAGAACTCACTTATTCGATCTAAATTGTATTTTATTAATTTAATACATTTCGATTCAAAAGTGAATGCTAATGTAGTTGGGTCTTCATTTTAAGATCTAAGAGTAATTTAATCATCATTTCCAGAACACTTCAATATTTTTTATAAATTTTCTATACTCAAACCGATTGTCAATGGTTTCTCACATCTATATTTTTTAAATCCTTTTTCATAAAGGTTCAATTCGACCAAAGCAACATTAGATGTATCCATAGACTTTAATGACATTCCACTTTCAAAAGCTTCAAAATTTACATGATTAAGTAATTCTTGAATTACTTCGACTATCTTTTTAAATTACACACCATATTCAAATTTTGCTTCAAACATAATCTTTTAATTTATTAAAATCAATGATAGAGGTAAATATTAAAAAACCTTAGATTTGCTGGGTAATTCAATTTCTAATTTCCCGATTCATTTCTTAACAAACTCTATTAAGTTTTTGAAATCAAATTAGAAAAACTTATTTAAAATATAAAATAGAAAAATTTTCATTCATCTAATAATTTCAATTAATTTAATATGATAAACTAGAACCATATCTTTTAGTCATGATGAAATTTTTGTAATTTTGGATAGATATAAAAAATATTTAAAAATATTAGATTATAAACTGATAATATTAAAATATATTAATTGATAGTACTTAAATTAATGAAGTACTTAGATTTGAAATATGTTTCTTTTTTATACTGATTCTATAAAAAATTAATCATTTAATGGTCTTCTATTGATTAATTTATTTTCAGGATCGAAAAAATAGATCTGAGAGTAAATTAGCGTCTAGATTGGAAATTTATAAATTATAAGTTTTTGAATTGGTTTATATATGTTAAAGCGATAATAGAGAATCAATTTTAATGATTTTCAATCGAGGTGTTGGATTTTGATTTCTAATAAAATTTGTTTTTCTTTAATGAGAAAGAATCAATTGATTCAGTTGAACTTGAATAATAGTTATTTTATTTCTTTTTTGGATCAGTGCAAAATTAAACTTTATGACCTCTTAAATAATCTAATATAGATTTTATTTGAGGATTTGGCTTATGAAATATTTCTAATTCTAAAGAATCGAAACTTGAGTTTAAAGAATCTTGCATAATTTATTTGTAAATATTTTTATGTATGAATAATATATCACAACCCCGATTAAACCAATTAAGTTCTAATATTTCTAATTTAATTATAAGCAACAAATATTACTATAGCTCTTTCATAACTTCATCTTGAACATCTGATGGATTTCTTCCAACTGGTACTACCACATTTCTTACGTAATAATACTTGCCACCTGTTTTTTAACAATGTTTAATGACCACTTTATCACCAACTTTGCAAAAATTGTCTTCGTCATGTGTTATGAATTCAGAAGAATTAGAAAAATAGGACTTATATTTCTTATGCCAATATTTATAGCTCACTTTTACCTAATTTACTATTTTGATATTAAATTACTTTGCATGTTTTATTTCTACTATCTCTTATTACAGTACCAAAAAATTCTTATCCAGATGGCAGTAAATTTTTGATTGTCTTTTACACACTTATTCTTGTTGGATGTATTAAGGTCCAAACTGTTTGCATTGCTTGATAATATTTTATATTTATTTATATTTAATTTTAAAATGTCTAATTATTCTTGCTAATTTTGCTATAAGAGAACAACTTTAGGATATATCAAAAACTATTTTCCTTGCGAAATCAATTTACATAAAATGATTAGACATACTCTCTATCATAAATATGCTACTTCCTAGAATTATTATTATACCAAAGACATTAATGAAATATTATCTAAAACTTCTAGTGCCAGAACTATTATGTATAATGTATATTATCAAAATATAAAACAAGGATTGTTTATGTTATGATGAAGAAGATGAATATATCAAAAGATTTTATGAAATGCATGAATATCCTTCCAAATCAAAATTACTTACAGAATTTTATAAATTTCATAAAGATTTACCAAGATGGGTCTTAAAACATCCTATACTTAAAACTCTTAATTATTATTACGATAAAAGAAGAAAAATTCAATTTTACAAAATTTAAAGATAAATTGAAATCGAAAATTAAATGAATCCAACAGATCCGCCTAAAGGAATTGTAGGTGATTAACCTTTACTAAGCGATTCCACACCTTAATCTGAAAACTCTGAACCGCAATCTAAAGTTAATGTTGATAACATCCTTAAAGAAATCAGTTTCTCCAATAAGAAACCTTAAACCTCCTAAGAAATCAGTCATATTTTATAAGTCCCTGATTCACCACCTATTGGAGAAATATAATAAATGATAAATTTACTCAATCTCAAATCTGATTCTCCAAATCAAAAACAATAATATTAATGGTTTAAAAAGAAAAAAACATAGAGCAAAAAGTCTCTTAGATTAGATGAACTTGCTTTATCTTTATCTGCAAGAACACATTAAAACCCTTAAGAAGCTAAAATGCCTTTATCAGCCAGATATTAATAATCATACTCAAATAAATTAATTGATTAAAGTATTCTATCCAACCATATATAGTTTAAGCTAAACTTTATAATAAACATTCATAAACCATTTCAAGAGACAAAATAATGGATTTTAAATAAAACAAAGAATAGTTTATGTAATAATTATATTTTACAATAATAGTAAGAAATTCAAATTAGAAGAGAGGAATAAAAAAAGTAATTCGCCTAAAAAAATTGATTAAAATAAAGCAATTTAAGAAATTAAATAACTTGAATTAAAAATAATCAAAAGCCTTTAAGAGATGAAAAACATTAAAAATAATAATCTTTCAAATCATGAATCAAAATAACCCGCATTATAAAACCAGAATAATAATAATTAAATACTATCTTTGGATTAAAAAGCATTATATTAAATGCTTAAAATTCCTGATTCGTTTAGATAATTAAATTTCAATAAAGTACCAAATAAAACGATTTCAAAAAAATCTCAAGAACAGAATTAACGTTAATAAAAACATAACAATTCATCATAACATTAAAAACATGTATAAATATTGGATATGAAAAAATTGATATTAAACAAAAAAGATATCGCTCCTAAAACTGAAAGAGTAAAAAAGACAATTCCTTCTCTAAATTTAAATCTTATCGGAGCTATAAACTAATCAACATCAATGACCACAAGAAACAATAGCTTTACTCCCAGTTTAGCTTATGCTCAATTATTAACACCAAAGTAAAATTAAACAAATATATATAATGAAAATAACATTAATAATTGGCAACTTTTAAATACTCATAATGTTGCAATTAGAGAAAACAATTTATAAAAATGATTAAATATTTTAGATATTATTAAAAATTAGTTTAAATATATATAACAATTTGAAATAATGAGTATGATCAATTAAAATACTTGCTATTATTTTCCTTATCATCAATAGACATTGAATGATCTTAAAATATACAAATATATTAATACATTATCGATTGGAACATTTTTATGTTTGACTATTCTGATTTTACTTTTTTTCACTATTAACAAAACTAAAATTGCTTTATCTTGAATTACTTGTAAAAGTAAGAGGTTAAGTTTAATATTTTTATTAAGAAAATAGTTCTGTTTGTATCTAAACGAATTAATTAGAGAAGTTATTTAAAAATTCTTCATCATCTAATATTCTATTTAGAATTTATTCTTATAATGGATTTGGTTTAAGTAAAGAATTATTTTCTAAAATTTCTTAATTTTCTGTAAAACTAGTATTTGGATATGATAATTAAACTTTAATAGGTTTTTATATTAATTTCTATTTGTTAACTGAATAAGGTTGTTATGACTGATTAGTTTTTTATTTAACATTTGGCTATTTAGCAGAAATAATAGAATTATCATTATGAAAGGAGTCATTTCTATTAAACGAATCATCTAGAATTATAGTTTATTTAACTCTTGATGAAGAGAATTTTTATTCGAGTTGTTCAATCTTCAAGTTTGCTTTTTACAATTGTTTTTTCAAATTAGTTACATAGATATCTATTTTTAATATATACTAATTATCCTATAAGAATAAGTGGTTTTAAGTACTCTTAATTATATCTTTTTTAGTTCTTACAATTAATCAATAACTAACTAATATTCTTGATTTGTTTCTACTAATAATTTTTTTAATTTGACTATTTCAAATCTCTATTATGCATCTCTCTATTATAATCTATGAATAGTCTGAAATTAGAAATGAATTATATAACCTCTTTTAAATATTGAGTGCCCTCCTTTTACTAGCTGTTATTTTTCATTAAATTGTAATTTTATTAAAAAATATTTTATAAATCATTTTTTCTTTTTTTTTGATTTCAAAACATTAACATGCTTAGATTTTGGTGATTAAGTAACATAATTAATTTCGATTTCACTCTCTACTTCTGGGTCTAAAACCTAGTTATTGTTGATAGAATTCTTACTAAACCAACAGGCACATTGGCAAACATAGATTTATTATTACCAAAGCAATAATAATAAAATAATAAATTAGTCATTAAAACAGTTGAGAGAACTTTATTATCTAATGTAAAATCTATGATTTGGATGAGCACACTTCCTAAAGGTACCAAAATATTCTAAATATGATTTGATAGAATACATTTAATAATGCATCTAAAATTAACTCTAGAAGAGAAGGGTCTAAACCATTGGAGATTTCATTATATACATTACTACTGATATCAAAATTATTAATTATTTTTTAGAAAGGACTGAGATATTGATTCATCAAAGTATTTACATTATCATTTCCCTTACCTTTTTGTTTATGAGCATATCGAGCTGCTTTTTATTTCAATGCTTTTATAAATTCTATCTAATTAATATAGGTAGCTTCAATTTAATCTTTTGAAAGTAATGCACTTTCTAAATCGTTTAAAATATCTTCAATAGTGCCTTAATATAACATTATAGCACTAACTTAAGCACCTTTGCCTTTAAAGATCAAATCAAAATGCAGTTTATTATCATTCATTTAATGGATAGTTTTGCGGTTTGTGGTGATATTTTTTCCGTCGAATTCAAACTCGATAGCAAAATATAGAGGAATATTTAGACCACCTGCTTCTTTGTAAATATCGAAATGCTCTTTAATTAATTCATCTTCTAAATAAATATCAAAGAAGCGCGTTGATCGTTATTCTTACTAAAATTATTATAAAAATAATGTTTATACTTCAATGAAACATAAAATTAAAGTGTAATTACCATTTAATCTCATTGTGATTGAATATTGAAAAAAATCTTAATCATTCGTTACTGTTCTTGATGTTTAGAATACATAATAATCTAAATATTAAAGTGGTATTATATGATGATTTTAATCTGAGGTTACCTTTTAATAGAACATTAATTGTTAGCCACCGTTATAATTTTGATCATAGCGATATAATATTTTTTGTCTATCCTTATAATAATATTGATTGCCTGCATCAACTGCGTATTTAATTTTATTAGCATCTAAATATGAATTTACTTATATAAAAAGCAAAAATATTAACATTATTTACATATTAATTCATATAAATTATATTTTAAATTATTCACAACAATTTTATAGACTCCAATCTTAATTTGTGTAATATTTCGATCTATCCATAAAATAGCAATTTTAAATAAGATTAAGATTAAGATCAATTATGCAATCCTACTTAGTCAAAACTTAAAATATTTGATTTTGACAACACTTTTTTGATAGATAATAATAATTATTATATAATTTATATGCTAAATTAGATGGAATCAAAATCAATGACAATCAGCACTAAAATATAATAGTCAAATTATTCTGCATTATCTAATCTTCCTAGACACATTATTAATTAAATAAAAAGTGAAGGTATTGTTAAAATTTAATAGTAGGTGAATTATATATTTCTGCACCACAAAAATGTTCAAGAATATGGTTAGAAATGAGAAAAAATGATTTTGTTACTGATGCTCAATTAAACTATACTATTGTACAAAGAATCTTTGAAACGTGTAGAAGTGAGATTGTATAATTATTGAAACTGTAGAATGAAAAGGATTTCTTTGAGTTATTTGATTAAGATAACGACGGGTATGAACAATATAATTTATTTTAGAATGTTAAATGAAGATGAATAGATATTAGTCTTTTCGGTTATAAAAGAAAAAATGCATTAGGTGGCAACAGCATTATTAAAAATTTAAGAATACATATTATTCAAATAACTAATGAAAGAATTAAGAACTCTGGAAGCAAGTATAGCTGATTATCAAAATTAATTGAGATAACGAATATCGATAAAAGAAAGATAAGTATATAAAGAAATCGGATAAGAAAAATTAGATGATTTTTATGATAAATACTATTAGGAATTTCAATAATTAACAAAGTATAAAGTTGATAGAAGGTAACTCAATATAATTAATTAAGAGCATAATTGAAAATATCTTAAGAAAAAGAATTAGGAATTTTAGAAGATAGACTTTCCAAAGATACCGAATTAATGAAAGTCAAACCTAAAAAAAAGTTAAAGGATTTACAAACTCAAGAAAAGTTAGTTAGTTTAGAAGAAAGAGTAGAAGAAGCATTAGATTTTAGAAAAGAATTGAAGGATTTAGAAAAACATGAATAAGATAGAGTATATAAAGTTTAAAAATATCGTATTGAAAAACAACATAGTGATTTACTATTTAAATAATAGAAGGAGAGAGAACAATTAGAAGGGAAATTACAAGAAACTGAATATAAATTAATCATACAAATGAAAAAAGATTATGATGTCCTTCTAAAACAAATAAATTTACATAATAATGAAATAACAAGAATATAAAACCAAGCATCTAACAATGCTATGAAAAAAGGATTATATGAAGGAGAAGCTAAAAGATAAAAAGTTTAATCTTAATTATAAAATGCTATTATTGGTTAAACTAAAGCCATAAGTTAACCTGAATCTAAAATAAACGATCTAGATTAATTTCATGAATCTGATTCAATAAGAAAATTGGAATCTAGAAAGAGTTTATAGTTCGCTGGTTCTCCTGGTAAAGTAATTAAAAATTAATATCCTAGCCTATGTTTTCGGAAGAAAGTGAAAAGAGCCCTATGAGTTAAGCATTTAATGGAAAGACAAAGAACTTTTATCAAATTAGAAAAATTATTAAAGATTCAAAAAACATCACACAATTTTATATTAAGAAGAATTATGGTGCTGTATTCTATTAGAATATTTTCATAGGATTTGCCAGTAAATTTCATGAGAAGTGCTCATAATATTTAAGGGGATTAACATGAAAAAATAGAGAGATTCTTATCAGTTAAAAGAAAATCTTAACATGAACTTTTACCTCCAATTACTTAATTATACGATGATGATATGCAAGAAAAGGTATTATATTTATATAATCAAATTTAAATTAGTAAATCAAAGCAATTACTTAAACTGATTAAGAAATAAAAAGAGAAAAAGCATTAAAGAGAGCATTTATCAATGAAAAATTATTTAGAAATGATTGAATAGTCTAATTTTATTTAAATTTTTATTTTAAATCGTATTTTATATAAATTCTTATCATTTTGTATCTTTTCTTGAATCCTATCTCAATATTAATAATAAAATTATATTTAACAACAACAAATATTTTCATAAAATATTTAACAATCATAAACTATCTAAAGAAAAAGTAATATTATTGAATTATTAATTTAAATAAAATCATTATCGTCAGTTCACTATAGTGCAGAGAATAGATAATTAATTAACTTAATTTTCATATAATTTAAAATTAAAGATTATTTTTAATTTATCACGATTATATTAAATAATTTTAATATACAAAATTTTGATATAAATAAGTTAAGAAAGACTAAATAATAGTGGTAGAAAATGGTTGGAGATTTATGATTGAAATATATCAGAAAGGAATAGAATA